>JAVJIF010018054.1:0-74956 GCA_038442645.1 Agave tequilana | reverse complement strand
CATGCCAATCATGTTCAGAAGAACTCAAATTAACGACTTAAGAAATCCTTACACCCTTGTTGATTCCCCCATATTTTGGCCATATGGGGGAGTTTTTACTCAACACTGGTATGTCACGTACACACGGTAATCCGACAGGTTGGCTTGCTGGTAATACCCCTCTCTCTCTCTCTATCTCTCTCTCTCTCTCAAGGGAGAGGTTTCCAGATCGATCTTCACAATTATCGAATTCGGGATTTTAATTTGAGTAATTAATGATGAGTCTGTAGAGTGAAGGTAGGGGTGCCACCGGATACGGATTATCCGCGGATATCCGCATCCGAATCCGCCTCCAATCCGGATACGGATATCATTTTTTCACATCCGTCAATATTCGTATCCGTATCCGTATCCGAAAGGTAGGTGCGGATACGGATATGGTAAAAGTAATATCTTATTCGTATCTGATCCGATATCCGAATGTTGCGTGCTTCATAATGATATCGGTATGGAGAAGACTATTCTTCAATGGAATAAGGTATTAATTTTGATATTTTGAGTTGGTGAAAAAGTAATAGTGAAAAGTATTCAATTCTTGCAAGAGCACCACATGATATTTTGAGTATTTCGACATCAACCATGTCATCCGAATCGGCATTTAGCACCGGATGACGTGTAATCTATTGTTATAGAAGTCAAATGACAATGAATACGATGAACGTATTGATATGTACACAATAATATCATAGTATGTATCACATTTAATATTGTAGTAGATGAGATAAAAAGTAATATAAGTATTTCTGTTTAATTTATCTTTAACCATATCCATTTTTAACATATCCGATTAGTATCGGCATCCGATCCGCTAATATCCGATTTATATCTGATATCCGATTTTGGCGGATACGGATATCATTTTTCCACATCTGCCAATATCCGTATCCGTATCCGTATCCGAAGGTTGGGTGCGGATATGGATATGGTAGAGATAATATCCGATCCGTATCCGATCCGATGGCACCCCTAGTGAAGGGTGATCTTCATCCATTTACAACACTGCTAATAGAAGCCAGTGCAATCATCCTCTCTTTCAGTTGTAACTTTGTTGATACATGTAATGACTCTTGAGAAACATATCCATTAAAAGATTTCATAAACCCATCATCACCAAACAATGCCTCCCAATATTATAAACCAGTCTAATGATTCACTTCTGTAAATAAACAACTCTCTTTGTGACATTATGCAAATTGAATAAGATTTCATGAGCCCATCATCACCAAACAATGCCTCTCAATATTATAAACAGTCTAATGATTCACTTCTGTCAATAAACAACTCTCTTTGTGACATTATACAATTGAATAAGATTTCATACAGGCATCCTAATATTAGGCTGCCTCCACTACTTTTTGCCATCATTGACATGTGATACAATATCAGCACAAGGGTCAGATAAGCAAATAGATCATTTCTTAAAGTTGGTTTTCTGGTTGTTCCATTTAACAGAAAGGCCTGGAATCTGGAAAAAATTATTCTAAAGTTTTGAAAAGTATTAGCTATCATTTCCAGCCGAAAACCAGCAAAATAAAAGATATAACCATAAACTAGCAACAACAGTTTTCTGCTACAAATAAATATGCATCACTGTCAGTATACAACCAAAGCTTAATGTGCCACAAACATTTAGAGTATGTATAACAGTTAAGACTCGAAGCTTCACAATAACTACTAAGGTTCCAATCCAAGAAATATCAATCAAGTTCACAAACCCTGTCAAATATCGGCAACCTGAGACGTGCATTGGTCTAAGACAGAACTACAAAATTAAGTTGGCACAGCATAAACCCTCAAGCAATTTCCATCAGATATTATTAGCTGTAACACGTGACAGATCCCGAAATTGGTTTATGGGACTGAGAGGTGTAATTCACAGCTGGAACGAAAGCTACTAAGTAACAAAAGTTCCAGTCAACTTGAAGAATAGCTTGAAATGCTTTAGGATGAGAGTGTAATGAAAGTGATGCACAGATCAATTCATGACAATTTTTCTCTGTGGACCCTCAGGGCTAGTTCTGGTTGCACTGAATGCAATAGGAAAGAAAAGAAAACAGAGAAGAAACAGAAATGTAGAGTCTTAGCTTTCATATTCATTGCTTTTCTAGAAGAAATTTTCAACAAGTTAACAAGAACTGCACATCAAAATTTCACCTGATTTCATCCTCAAAATTGAGTTTACAGATAACCAAATAGAGAAAGTAATTGCTCAACATGATCTCATCCTCTTTTTCTTCCTTCCCATGAAATGAACCCGCAGTGAATTTTCTTTATCACAGCTTGTGCTTTCCTTCCTTTTACTTCTTTCTCATATATGCAACTAATATGGTAAATAAAAACTTCATATCAATGGTTCCTAGATCCTCCTCTTTGTCTATGTACATGTAGAATAGCCTAAGTGGACACGGCTCTAAAACAAACATGGGGGGAAAAAAAATCAAAGCTTCCTCATTTTCTGAAATGTCACTGCTGTTACATGCAATCTGCATAGGCACACACAGAGCCTCACTACGAAAATTTGACAGAATGATCTTTTCGGAAAATGGAGAAAAGGAGGCAATTGTTCCAGCATACCCACTTTGATTCAAGATCTCTAAAACAGACTACCATCAGCATGTTACTGTCTGGGAGTGCTCATGTAAAAGCAACAGCACATGTCCAATGAGAAAGTTGCTATCTATTGCCTTTTGGTAAGTGATAAAACATGTAGCTCCAATATGAAAGGACTATTCCAAAGTCTACTGCACTCTTTTAAAATATCGGCCGAGTCGATCGAGATATCGGCCGATATCTCGTTTTCTGCTTGTTGCCGATACGATGTGGGAAAATCGTTCGCCCATATCGATTACAGCAAAAAAATGACCGATATTTGAAATATTGGCCGATAAATCGCCCGATATGAGTCGGAGCAAAATCGGCCAATATGATTTTATTTTAATTGGGTTCATTTTTTTAACCCACCAGCATTGAACCCAAACCTGACCAATCACCCGACTATATAAGTGTTGTTTGAATCGTTAGGCTCGATAAAAATCGAGCCCAAAGTTTTTCTCCTCCGTGAATTGACAACGACGAGGCTTGCCGCCTCCCTTTCATTCCCCGAGCGCGAGCGCGACGAGCTCCCCTTGCTCCCCCCGAGCTTTCCTTGGATCGACGAGTGCGACGATCTTCCCCCGAGCGCGACGAGCTCCCTTGCCCCCCCCCCCCCCCCCCCCTTGCCCACACACAAAGCTTCCCTTGAATCGGCGAGCATGATGATCTCTCCCTTCCCCCAAGCGCGACGAGATCCCCCTGAGTGCCACCGAGGTACCCCGAGCGCCACCTTGCATCCTTGGAGTGCCGATTAGGTCAAACAATGTATATATTTTTCTTTCATTGATTTTCAGATAAGTAGATTATACTACTTCTAATCTTTTATGTTTCAATTCCATGAATAACTTATTTATTGCATGATTTACGACTGCGTGCAAATGTACATTATTTTTCTACCGTCTTTGCATGCATATTACATCATTTTTATTTGATAGATGATATTTATGATACTAAATCAACTTTTAGTTATCAATATTTTATTATATATAGTGTCTGATATGAACATTCGATATGCGCTCGTATCCCCGATATCCGATAACCGATATGAAAACCCCCATCCGATACGATCCCGATCCCGATATCTGATATTTAGAACTTTGGTCTACTGTTATCAGTGAACTCACAACTTCTAGCAGATATTCATTCATAATGCCCAACACTCTTTAAGCAAATCACATATATTCACTCCTGCAAAGGACTGTCAAATTATCTCCTTGACTAGCCCCACCATAACATATCCCTCCCCATAAGGCAATTCTGCACTGCCATTGTATTAGAAAACTAAAGGTATATCAAGTTTCGATACTATGATTTTCTAATTACATATGTAGTAGAATAATGCAACGTTCTTAAGCACAAAGGAATTTCCCATATTATTAAAAAGTACAAACCATTGTATCTTGCATATCTGAATGAATCGCTTTTCTGCGCATCAAGACCTATAAAGTTCAAAAAGGTTAAAGGTGCCCTCATGAGCTCCTTCACTTTTAACAGAAAACTTGCTGGATTTCATCCCTCAGATGAACTGATGGATGCAGTTAACTCAAAAAGCCTCACATGGGTTGCCCAGCAAGCTTGTCAAAGTAACCCATCTTCCTATGCTCCCTCAATTATTTCTAGTTGATAGCTGCAAGCTTGTCCAATAGAAGCAAATTAGGAAACACTCGAGAATCATTTTCCAACTGTCGATGATTCTCCAATATACTGAACGTTCCAATACTGATCCACCTCGTATTAGTCACCCTCTCATATTATGACTGAAAAAAAATCATTTAACAGCCAAAAGTGCATACAACTTGGTCCCAATTCAAAGATCCAATTATAGTTTCCTCGCATTCATCATCCTAACACTCACCAGCCACCTACAAAGAAACAAGTCATCCATAATAATAGAAGAATAATTAAAAATGGTCCCAAAGGTTGATAATGTGGTGGGTATCTCAATGACCAGGTTTTTGCAGAATAATCTGTCAATTTAATAGTGTTCATGTAAAATGCTGTCAATACTGTAAACAAGGTTTTAAGAAAGCTTAAAGGATAAACTTATGCTAATACATTGCCCAATGACACTTCAACATGGACTGCCTAAATAGTATGTCTACAACTTCAGACAATAATTCATATGGGATGCAATGAAGACCTAAGAATTAGGGGAAAAGATAACCAGAAGGATCTTTCTGAAGATGGTTTTCTGAATTCTGATTGCCCAAACTGGATATGTTTTAGCCAACCCTTTGTGGACTCTGAATTTTTCTTCCAAGTTCAAGAACAATGAAATATAGGAAAATCCTCCTCCTAAATAAAGGATACCATCAGAGTTTTACCTTTCCAACATGTAGGAGTCAATATACAGTATTCCTCTAATAGTCTGACAGATATTCCCATAAATTTCATAGCGAGCAACGATCCCTTCAAGCATAACATGAATACATAAAAGCTTGAAAGGTTGGCCCGACCTACTATTTGTACCTTAAACTGTCAGATGCTCAGTGATCAGGAATATGTTAACGCTGTACCTTCCATTTACTACTACCATATTTGGCGTAGAAAGCATATCAGAAACTTCCTTTAAAGCCTGTACCGCAGACTCCAGATATAAGTTGATGCAAATAAGTCCTAATTACCAGAAAGAAATATCCATGTGAAAACTTGAGATCCTACACCCACCTGTGCCATCATATACTGAAGTCCAAATAGAAGAAATCAATTAGTCAAATGAGAAACCGCACCAACCTAGACTTTAAGGTGTGGCTGCATTAACTGCAAAAATCTCCATTGTATTCTAGTCGTATGCTCCAGAGCTGCTGGGTTAAAGGAGTGACAGTTTACTTCACTTCTGTTACTCATGATAGTATGCATAAGGACAAAGATGATGTCGAACATGATATGCAAACAATCAGAATTTTCTTTTGCTAGAAGAAATTCTGATGCATTTGCTAGCTATACCTAGAAAGAAAAGTGAAAACAGAAGGGATCCAAAAGTGTGTGTGACCTAAAACAAACATGCATAGAAAGGTTAACGATGCACTGCATCTCATAGTGCGCACAGGAAACTTAACTTAAAAAGTAAGATTGGCTAGCGAGTCAAAGACAGACAGAAGCAACCAAATTACCGTGCTTTCCTCCAAAGAGAGAGAAGATGGCAAAGGTCCAGCATACTTAGACCAGCATGTTATCGATAGAGACTCATCGTTCTATCCATAAAAGAGGAAATCATCCTAATGCTGCATTTGGTGATTAGAGTTAGGAGGAATAGTCCTTCTAACTCCAGCCAAACACTTCTAATTCTTAGAGGAATTAGACCCTCAGATTTAGCCTCGAAACGGGGAGAACTTTCCCGTTACAAAGAGTTGCCAATTCTAGCTATGAGCTCAAATTGGCACAAGGAACGGATACTGCATGAAGGCCCCCCAAATATTTACAAGTGTGCCATTATTATTTTTTACATTTTTACCCATGGTGAAATGTCCAAAAAACCCTCATTTCTTCCTCCTTTCACCGACCCCCTCCTCCTCCTTCTCCGGCACCCCTCCCCCCACCCCTTGCCGTCGAACTCCCCCCGGCCTCCCCCTCCCTCCTTCCTCCCTGCACCCCTCCCCCCGACCTTCCCTCACCCTTCGGCCATAGGCGGCCGAACAGATCCCTCTCTGTTGGGCCTACTCCGATGAAATACAGCATGCTCTGTTCAGCAGACGTGGCCGAACAGGGGGGGGGGGGGGGGGGGAGGAGATGGGGTGGTCGGCAAAAGGGGGAGGCCGGGCACCCCCTCCTTCTCCGACGCGGGGGGAGGGGGGAGGTCGGAGAGGGTCACGTGGGGAGGCCAATTGGGGGGGGGGGGGGGACGGAAGGGAGGGGGCGCGGGAGTTCGACGACGAGAGAGGTGGCCGGGGGTGTTCGCCGGCGAGGTGGCGGAGGAAGGAGGAGAAGAAGAAAAAGGCAAAATAGTCATTTTTAATTTTTTGAAGGGGGCTTTTATCAAATTTGGGGGTACCCAAATCCATAGGGTGCCCTCCTCATTCTTAGAGGTGGCAATATCCGTTCCCCTCTAGTGGCTTCCCCCAAAAAACAAAAATTGACTACAATACCCTCAAAACATGGGCAACAACCACTCTCCACAGTGATAGATTGCTTTCCCAAAAAGCCCTACCAGAAATAGAAAAAAGACAATGTTCTCACTTCTTCCTCTCCTATGTTCGGTATCTTTCTTCTTCCTTGTTTTTGTTACACCCAAAGTCTGCCATAGGTGAAAATTTTTTTAAAAAATAAAAAAGGAAAAAAATATTGTAATATGTATTGATTAGAATAAACATATGTATTACAATATGCATGTAGCTTGAGATCAAACTTATACTATAACTAATTATTTCACTTTAGCTTTGATTTATATAAAACGTCATATATTTATTTCTCTGTTTTGGATAGTTATTAAAGAAAAAGAAATTACCAGAAAGTTATTGCACATTTGTGGCCAAGTGCATCTTTAAATAGTTCAGTACATTCTTTTCAAAATAGCTTTAAAAAACATATATATATATATATATATAGAAAAATGTATATCAGCCCGTGGGCTGAGAGTACTCTCTCAGCCTGCGGTGACGTGGCTCAAATTGTCACCTCACTGACTCGCGGCACGCTTTTAGGTGACTGTTAAATTACCGAATACCCTTATGAAAAGCAACTCTTTTTTGGTTCCCTTCCTTATTGTTTATTATTATTTTTCCCCTTTTTTTTGCCGCTCTTTATAGGATATTCTATATAAATTACTTTTCACCCTATTTCCTGACCTCTTTTTGAAAGATCTAGTTTCACCTTTTCAGTCTGCGATAAACTTTTTTTCTGAAAATATAAAATCTTTTCAGATCAATTTTTTCTGCAAAATATTTAATGTCGACGTCTGAGCAGTATACCGGCGATCTTAATATGGAAGATATTGCATCTGGTTCTACTCGCTCTCAGAATATTGAAAATCTTGAAGGGTTGACATCTCTGCATGCCGATCAACAGGTTTTAATTGTTTATATATATTTTAAAAAAAATTTCTTAAATATTTAATGTTTTTTCTTTAGACTATGAGGTACTGCGACCGTTTTAATATTCGGTCGCAATCTTATTTGAAAATAATCTCCGGCTGTGAATTCTTTTTTTCTAGGGTATGCGTCTTAGGTCGCAGTCTTTAGTAAGGAGTAATATATATTTCTTCACATACGGATAACTGCGACTTAGGTCATAATCTTTAGTAAGGAGTAATATAGATTTTTTCACATGCGGATAACTGCGACTTAGATCGCAGTCTTTAGTAAGGAATAATATAGATTTATTCACATACTGATTACTGCGACTTAGGTCGCAGTCTTCAATAAGGAGTATTATAGATTTCATGTCGTATGTGAAATCTTATTTTTATTTACTGCGACTTAGGTCGCAGTCTTTAATAAGAAGTAATATAGATTTCTTCTCATACGGATAACTGCGACCTTGGTCGCAACAGCTGATAAGAAGTAAATTGTTTTCATCTCTTATGCGACCTTGGTCGCATTTATATAACTTATATTTTAGAATACAGTGATATCTAAAAAATATTTATATTCATTTAATTCGTGTAAATTCTTTTTGTAGGATATGAATGCACATGCAGAAATGTCTGGAAGCTCAGATAAGTTTATAGGGCAACAGTTCCTGTCGCATATGGAAGCATACAATTTCTACAATTCTTTTGTAAGGAATAGAGGTTTTAGCGTGAGAAGAAAAAGTACAGATAAGTCACGGAAGCCTCCTCATGAGATGATTTGCAGAAAATTTTGCTGCAACAAGGAAGGTCTGAAGAAGTTGTGTGACAAAAGACAGGAGGGGCTTACAGTGCATCGTCGAGTTAACACTAGAGTAGGTTGTCCTGCTGAGATGCATATCCATCTTCGTTTATTTTTGGACTCAACTCGATATGGGTTATCACAAAATTTGTTGATACTCATTCACATGAATTGTCTAGCCGGATAAGGTACATCACCATTACTCTCACCAGACTCATCGTTCAACAATTAGCAGAAGCATTATGAGCAATCTGGTTGATGTTGGAATGCGGCCTTCAAATATTTCCCGCGTTGTTAATGCAATGAGCCAGGGAGAAGGCTGTGAAGAAGTGCGCCCTCAACAAGTTATTGATTTCACTCGTCAACATAGAAATAACTGCGGTCATGAGTTTATTGCTATTATCAAATATTTTCAAGAGAAAGCCGAGACCGATCCAGAATTCTTCTTTTCAAGTGAAGTTGATAACACGGGCACACTTAGAAGCATATTTTGGGCTGATGGAAGAGCTATTTCCTCGTATCTGAGCTTCTGTGATGTGATCGTTTTTGACACCACATACAGAACTAATAACTTGAGCTTGCCAATTGCTCCATTCACTGGAGTAAATCATCACCGGCAGTCAATTTTGTTCGGCTGTGCAATGCTTGCTGATGAGCAGAGGGATACTTTTGTTTGGCTATTCCAAAAATGGCTCAAGTGCATGCATGGAGTTGAACCGAAGCTGATTATTACTGATCAGGATGCGCAGATTGGTGAGGCCATCAAGATTGTTTTCCCGACGTCTCGGCACCGTTACTGTTTCTGGCATGTACGGAAACATATTGCCGAGCAACAAATCCCAATGGCTAACAAGTATGGAGAAGATATGGTCTCCGATTTCCATGCTTGGTACACCTACCGCGATATAAGCACTTGTGAGGAACGATGGCGTCTGATGAGTGAAAAATATCAGTTAGAAGAAGAAGATGACAGTTGGTTGATGAAGATGTACAGGCTTCGTGGACATTGGGTTAATGCATATCTCAAGGATGTTTTTTGTGCTGGAATGACAACCAGTCAGAGGTCCGAGAGTATTAATTCCTTCTTTGATGGTTTTGTTAACTCAGACACTAAACTAGTGGAATTTGTTCACCAATATGATAAAGTCGTTGCTTCCCGTCGTGCATCTGAATCTCTTCAAGATTTTAGGGGTTTGAATTCTGTGCCCAATTGTACATCCAATCCTTATGAGATACAGGTTTTGAAGTTGTATACACCGAAGATTTTTCAGTTGTTCCAAAAGGAATGGGCAGTTGTAATGACACTGTTTTCAGAAGAGGTGGAACATGACAAACCTGGATCAACATATTTGGTTGGTAATTTTTCAGAATCAAAAGACAGTTGGGAAAAGGTCAGTTATGATAAGCGAGAGGAACTTCATGTTTCTTGCAGTTGCTCGTTATTTGAAACAGAGGATATCCTATGTAGACATATTCTGTGTATTTTGTGGCGCAATCACGTTACACATATACCGGAATCATATATACTTCAGAGATGGAGGTTGGATGCTCGTTACAAAAACATTGCAATTGAAAATGGCATGAGGCCTTTTCCCAGTCAAGACACTCCACGGACGGCTAGATTGTGGACAGTTCGTTCAAAATTTAATGCAATTCTGGACATGGTCGCTGATTCTGATGAAAATATTTCAAAGTTGGAGGGAGTTTTGGAAAGTTTTTCCCAAGATACCACTAGAGAATACAGAGCAATGTCAGGAAATGATCATTCATCACATCCTAAGACTGCCGTTGGTTCCAGTGGATCCGTTGTCATATTGCGAGATGGTGAAGAATTGAATATACGTGATCCAATTGGTCCTGTACCAACCAAGGGGAGACCTAGAGCTGCATCCAGGCTTAAGTCTGGTTTTGAAGATTCTATATATCAGAAGGAAGTTAAGCATCGAAGATGTGGTAACTGCCAAGAGCTGGGCCATTACAGGACTGGTTGTCCGTTAATGGTATATCACATTAAACCTGTTAATCATTTTTTTTATAACGATTAATCTTTAAAATTCTTACTATTTATTTTTTTATTGGCAGAAGAAGTAGGTTTGGGTTGCCTCCATCTCGAAGGAACAAAGACTTCAATTTTTATGAAGTGCGACCAGGGTCGCACAGTGTAGAGAGATTAAGTCGCATTCTGACACTGGCGTGTAATTATAATCAGATTTATTATCATTCTTTGATTTCTACTGTATTATTTTTGTATGTACTTGTACTTTAAAGTTTTAATACTAGAAAATTCTACTTTATAGTTTATTTTTTTTGTACATAATGTAGTCAGAGACTTTGGTCGCAGCGTACATGATTAATTGCGACCAAGGTCGCATTGTTGTTATTGATAAAGATGGCCAGCAACTGCAATGTAGGGTCGCACTACATGTACTGCGACTTAGGTCGCAGTACGTTAGGTAGGTGTTTCCTTTATATTAACACGCATAGCGACCAGGTCGCAGTGTTGTTGATTAAAACATTGCCGCCATCAACTGCGAACAAGGTCGCATTGTATTTTATTAAGACTGCGTATATCAACTGTCGCAACCTTCTTTTTAAAATTTTGAGATGGTAAAGACTTAAGTCGCAGTACGTTAGGTATGTGTTTCCTTAATATTAATACGCATAGCAACCAAGGTCGCAGTGTTATTGTTGATTAAAACATTGCCGCCATCAACTGCGACCAAAGTCGCATTGTATTTTACTAAGGCTGCGGCTATCAACTGCGACCAAAGTCGCAACCTTCCTTTTAGAATTTTGAGATGGTGAAGACTTAAGTCGCTGTACGTTAGGTAGGTGTTTCCTTTATATTAACACGCATAGCGACGAAGGTCGCAGTGTTTGTTTCTAACATCAGTACGCAATAGTAAAAGCCAAGTTGTAACAAATGAAGACTGTAAATAATCAATGGAACTTATAATAAATAAATGTATAGAAATGTGTATAAATTAAATCAATACAACAAAAAAATTATGCAATGAATTGCACTTGAAATATTTTTTACATTTATAAAAAAATTGTGGTATATCAATAATTTGTCAACTATCAGTCGTCATATGTCGTATGTCGTATAATGTCTGTTTCTTCATCCCAACTCCTCTCTACATCTGCAAGTATCATGTATACAAGCTCACTTCTTAGTTTCTGTACACCAGCAACCGTAACAGCATCAACAGCTGATAGATGATAGCCAGACGCTATGCTTTCCATGTACTTGCATACATGTATAGCGCAATCAACACTGAAATTTCCATAGAGCAATCATTAAATGAAATTAGATTTTGTACTAAAAATAAGTAGAAAATATGAAATGAAATTAGATGTCAAAAAGTTATATACCTGTTTGCTTGTTGGGGGGCATTTTGCGTATTTTATTTTAATTTTTCTCATTAATTTTTTGGAATGAATCTCAAAAATCTCTAATAATCTTTCTTTCTGCAATGTCAATAGGAACAAAAATTAGTATTAATCAAATTAATTGCAAGTTTCCAGTAATTAAAATATTAAATTTCAACTCACCATTATTCTTGCATCTCTTTGGTAAAGCTTTGTTATACTACTTTTTTTGTCAGCTGGGACCAAAGAGTTGTAAAAAATCCACTCTTCTGTGAAGCAATCGAATACCAGCAAGGTCCAGTGAAATCCCGGCTCGTCGGCACTATGTTTGTGATTGATCGGGAAGAACATGTACTGCACGTCAGCTGTCCAGTTTTTCAACAGCTTCTGCTTGATGAAATGACCTTCCAGATCTTCAATTTTATTTACAACACCGTGCTGCGGACAAGAAAAAAAAATTTAAAATCAAATACAAAATGAATTTAAAATATAACAAAAAATTAATTAAAATTAGGAGTCATTAAGTCAAGACAAGACACTGCGATCAAGGTCGCAGTATATTATTTAGTCGCAGTACATGAGTTAGTAGCAGTACATTTTAATTATAAACTGCGACCTTGGTCGCAGCTCAGACCTTGGTCGCAGGTCGCAGCTGTTACATTTGTCGCAGTACCTGAGTTAGTAGCAATACATTTTAATTATAAATTGCGACCTTAGTCGCAGTACATGTGTTAGTAGCAGTACATTTTAATTATACACTGTGACCTTAGTCGCATTACATGATTTATGCCTACACAGAGATAGAGAATATTAGTAATCTGTTCCAGAGTTGATATTACATTAAACCGTAAAGGAGAAAGTAGATTTTTACCCAAGCTTCGCTTCGGAAGAATATGCTTTTTAATCTTTCTCTTTTCTCAAGATGCTGCATGTAAAAATGAATAATATTTGCATCTAAGTCTCTACTGAACATCAGGTCCTCAATGTCATTCCTTGAAATGATGATTGCATTATCGGTATCCTGATACGCAGTAGAACTGCAAGATATTCAAAATAAAGTTACTAATTTAATTGTTCTTATATAAAGGTATAACAGAAATTTTTTGATATGAATTAACTTACTCAGAGTAGGACTTGTCGAAGAAATATTTTATAAGAGCTTGTTGATGGGGCTGCAGAATTCTGTATGATGTGGTTTCGGTCAATTCTCTCGATTTTGGCTCAGTAGAGGAAATCTCTTTGTCGCCGAAACCAGCGGTAGAACTCGCAGCCGCAGGCTGTGAAAGAGGATTTTCATTTTTTTCTTCTTCTGTTTTGGATAAACAAAGTCGGAGTCATCGCGATCTCTTTCAGCGCGCTTGCGTTCTTTGACTCCCCTCTCTATTGTTCCTTTAGAGGTTTCCAAAATAACTTCTTTTGAGGATTGCTTCTGAGGCGGAGTATGTTCTTGAATTTTTTTTTCAGAAGCACTATCTTTTTGGGGTTCTTGAATCATTTGACTTATATCCACAGAAAATTTTTGCATATCTTCCCCATAAAAATTTAAAATAGATTCAAAACCCATTATTTTATCCTCTTCCAGTTTTTTCTTCTTCTCCTCTTCAGCCTGCTTCTCCATCTGCTCCTTCATTCTTTTGTTCTCCATCTGCGCCTTCCTCCTCTTCTTCTCATTCTCTTCCTCTTCCCTCCTCCTCCTCTCCTGCCCCTCCTCTTCCCTCCTCCTCTTCTCCTTCTCCTGCTCCTCCTTTTCCCTCCTCTTCTTCTCCTTCTCCTCTTCTTCCCTCATTCTCCTTTCATTCTCCTCCTCTTCCCTTCTTCTATTCTCCTTCTCCTCCACTTCTCTCCTCCTGTTCTCCTTTTCCTTCTCTTCTTCCCTCTTCTTCTCCTTCTCTTTCTCTTCCTCTTCCCTCTCCTCCTTTCATTCTCCTCCTCTTCCCTTCTTTTATTCTCCTTCTCCTCCTCCACTTCTCTCCTCCTGTTCTCCTTTTCCTTCTCTTCTTCCCTCTTCTTCTCCTTCTCCTTCTTCGCAGCAGCTCTTCTTCTTCCTCTTCTTTAACCTTTAATTTTCTCTGCTGCCTTTTGGTTTTTTTCTTCTCTCTTTTTTCTCTCCTTTTTAATTTTAATTCAGCCTTGAGTCTTTTCTCAGTCTCCATATTTTCAATCTTTTTTCAAGCTGAGAAACATAATCTCTCAAGTGCTAATTTTCAGACCTCAATTGTTTTATTTCTTCTGCTTGAACATCCGGTGGAGGTGGCAAATAACCTTCAAAAATTGGTTCTTGCTCACTCGTTTCAGCCGGTTCTGGCTCCTTTTCCGCCGGGATGTCAGCTTCATTATATGTATGGCCTCCTTCATCTCCTTCACTTTCACCTTCTTCTTCTTCTTTTTCTTCTTCTTCATCTTCACCTTCATCTTCTGCTACTTCTTCCTCCTCCTCTTCCCCTTCAACAGGAAGGCCAACCATATTTTTTCAGCATTAGAGATGTTGGCCATTCGACTCAAAATCTGAAAATAAACAGAAAAAGGTAAGCTAAAAATAAAAAATGAAATAATGATACTGCGACCATGGTCGCAGTTTATTTATGAAATATTTTGGATAAGAATGCGACCATGATCGCAGTATGTTTGTCGTGCACAAATTTATCTGCCAAGACATGCAGCTCAACACTGCGACCATGGTCGCAATTCTGTTGAAAAGGATATTTTCAAGAGAATGCGACCATGGTCGCACATTATTTGTCAGGCAGAAAACGAACTGCGAAAGGTGCAGCTCAATACTGCGACTATGGTCGCATTTTATTTGTACTACACATAAAAAGAAGTTTAACTTACAATATTGCTGTCAATCTTATTTAGATCAACTTCAAGTAGAGATCTACTAATATTTTGGAGGTCCCATCTTACTGCGCGTGGGGTTTTTTTCCTCCAAACCAGACCCCTGCTCAAAAATAGGTGCCCTCTCACACAGCCAATACTGCAAAAATGAAAAATTAAATAGTTTCCACAAATTTTCTCAATTTATGGGTAAATTTCATACAATGTTGGCCAAATTTGAGATTTCTACTCACAATAATTTGCACGGAGCATCCTTGCAGCTCGTACGTAGTTTGCCTGAAGATGTCCATTGACTCAATTAGGAATTGCCAAACAGCTTTTGCCCAGCATATTGTCCTCATCAGTTGCATATTGGCAATCTGTTCCACAATATACCACGGCACCGTGCATTTACTGCCAGAGAAGAAAAGAGTGGCCGACATGTATAGGATGACTAATGTGGTAAAGTCTTGAGCTGTAAGTCTATTTATGTCTCTTATAATTTCATTTATAGACAATTGCTGCTCAGATTGTTCATCCGGTGTCACATCTAATATATCCCTCTTCCTTCTCTTGACAAGAAGATCATCCAAAGCATCTTCAATAGATACTTTTGTGTTCTTTATATTGGGAAAAAAAATGTTTTATAACCCCTCTATCTTTCATCGTACATGTCTTATTCATCACAAAATCTGCCCCATTGACAGGTAGACCAAAAGTTAGGGCAACATCCTCCACTGTTAACTCAATCTCTTTGCCCCCAATTGTAAAGGTCTTTGTATTCCTGTCATACTGGTCTAAAATACGCAGTACGGCAACGTTTGATTTTAGAGCCTTTTCAGTCCCAAATTCTTCATTGTAGAACGCCATGAAGATTGGGCCAAATGGGGTATTCTTCATCGCCTCTACGAAATCAGCCTGTATGTACTTCTTAAATTTCTTCATTAACTGGCACATTGGTTTTATGCTTGATCTCAGAGGACGAACCTGTATCTGTTGTTTACCTACGTAAGAAGAAAAATTAAACACTTTAGACCAATGATTATTTAAAAATTATAAGGGAATAAAAAGCATATTTGTTTTTTAATAAACTGCGACCTCGGTCGCAGTCATGCATTGCAAAAAAAACAACTGGAACCAGGACTACACTGCAATCTAGGGTCGCACTACATGTACTGCGAACAAGGTCGCACTGCGACCAAGGTCGCATAAGACTACAGTGCAATCAGAACAACTGCGACCCGGGTCAACACTGCGACCAAGGTCGCATAAGACTACAGTTCAAACAGAAACAACTGCGACACAAGTTTGATAAAAACATATTATTTAAAATAAACTGCGACCTTGGTCGCAAGAGACTACAACTCTTAATTAAACAACTACGACCCCATGTCGTCAGTATGTAAGAAAAAAAAAGTAAGTTTCATATACTGCGACCTACGTCGCATTCGTCTACAAGGAAAGATAAAAAAAATTCCAAAGTCGCACAGATCTGAACTGCGACACAGTAAAAATAGAAGTAAATAATAAAAACTTTCAAAAAATAGGACCTTTATCGTCTAAAGTTTGAAAATCTCTTTCTTAATTGCGACCATGGTTCCAATATTTAAAAAAAATAAAAAAACATGAGACTTCAGAAATAAATCTTGAAAAAATGTAAAACTATTAAAATACACAAACCCTAAAAATTTTTGAAAATATCATTTTTGTAGTACCTTTTTCGACGGATGATTTCTTAGGCGCCATCAGTTGCAAATATGTTTTTTAAAAAACGGATCAAATTTTTGAAGGAAAAGAACTAATTGGATCAGAACCGCCGGTTGAAGTTTTAGAGCTGTAAATTTTTTGGAAGACAATTTTTTTACATAAGGTAAAAGATTGTGCGGGAGGGTATTTTCGGAAAATACAATGTTGAGGTGACTGGCATTAAATTGGGCGGGATTTTACAGGATTTTGTCCGCCAAATTTTTTTACAGATGTGGGGCGGTGATGTTGCCACGCCCGCAGGCTGAGAAAACTCTCTCAGCCTGCAGGCTGAGGTACAGTAAGCCCATATATATATATATATATATATATATATATATATATATATATATATATATATATATATATATATATATTATTATTATTATTATATTATTTCATGTTTATAACTTAAACCATACGATTTTTTATTAAGTATCAACCTTTACCTTTTCAATAAAAATGCATGACATAATTCCAATTGTTGAGGAGCAAAATCATCTGTAAAAGTCAAAATCATCATACCTAACTTTCTAATTCTCCAAACAACTTTTTACTTACTATTCCCAATTCTTTCTAATTATTCACCTTCCAAAAAACTAGAAAGACCTAATTTCTAACTCCTTTACAAATCTTTTCTTCCAATGCACTAACTCCCAATTACTAACTCCTGCCAAATGCCCTAAGTGGAGAGAAAATTTGTCTTCAATTTCTCGTGTCTTAAACGAGAAAGCTAGTATCTTTTCCCTTTCCAAGGTGGAGCTGCACATAGTCCCCACATGGAGGGACTGTTCGTTAAAACTGAGCTATCAGCTTCTATTACATTTTTATTAATCAAGCTAAACAAAAGAGATTCACCCACATGATTCTGTCAAAAGTAAACCCACAATGCTATAGAACAGGAAAATATCAATCCAAATAAATGGTCCTATGTTGCTCAAAAACAAGAACAAGCCCTCTTAAAACCCGGCATCCAAATTTTATGCAGGACAACCTGCATACTACAGGAGACTGGAGTGAAATAATGGATTAAAAAAATGAAATACCAATAGGAAGCAGAGCAGAAAAGCAACATATGTGGTGGTTCTCTTAGGAAATTAGGGGGGGAAAGGAAATCATTAACCCTGCTAAGTGTAAGAAATTAGGGAAAACAAAAAAAGAAAGATCAGTAAGTCTACTGGCTCAACAATGGAGCTACCATACTCAGGGGAAGAGAATCAATTCCTTGTATGTTGGATTGTTATCTCAACTATGGAAGGCATGCAGTCCCATACAAAAGAACCTTTGTGGAGCTTCCAGATGTTTCATGAGCAACAAATCTTGGCTTTTGCGCCGTAAAATCTTAGACATCTAATGATTCTGGAAAAGGTAAATCAATTATGATTATGCACAATGACTACTTGCTACAAGCATTCAGAATTCCACCAATAAGTAGAGACGCAAGGCAACTAAGTCAAGCTCCTGAAAGCAACACCCATCTAATAGTTTCAACACCTTCAAAGCTTCGACAAACAAAAACCACAAAATCCACCCCAAACTAATCTGTCAATAATCAAATTGGAAAATATGCAGCCCTGGACTTTTAAGTGTGACTGCCTCAACTACCTCTCCCTGTGATCTACATTGAGCAAGCAATTTGTGACTATTAAGATGACAAGAGTTTAATAGTGTGGTCGGTGATAGGATCTGGAATTTGGTAATCATACTAAGGTTCCACCTCTAACGGCTGGATCAGTAACTGCTCAGTGCATAATATGAAAAAATCGTAAGGAAATTATGTAGGACATTCAGCTGCTTTAAATAGTCAAAATTTATGTAGCACGAACACTCTTATCATGAAGCCGTGTCGTGTTTAAAACGTGTCAGACACCCGTATCCGACACACGTGTCACGTGTATTTTAAAGAACTTGTCATGTTTCCTCGTGTCATATCCATTTCAATGTTACCTTGTCCGTGCAACATAGTTCAAAATTATGTACATATTAATTCACTTGAGGTCAATTTTGGCAGAGAACAAAAGGGAAGGACAGAATGGGAAAAAAAGAAAAGTAAATGAGAAGAGTAGAACCTTCAATCTAGCAGTAGACTTAGATGAATTAAGAAATATATAGCTCAATGTATGTAAACCCAGTTTTCAGTGAACAAACGGGAGAAAGCATTTTCTAGATTCAATTTTCTTCTCATTTTGTCAACTTAACTTGAAACCAACGGCACCTGATTATTCACGTTCTATTGGATTAATTTCCCTCCATTTGGAATATCCCCATTATTTAATTCTTTGGTATTTACAAGTAAAACCAGTTACATTAAAATTTTAGGTTTGTTGTTATTATTATTGTATCGCCTTTCCTTTTTGTTCAGGGACAGCCCTCCACCGTAGCAGTTATATTATGCCACCACAAAGTTACTTAAAATAGAAAAGAAAAGCTTGTTCCACGCAATCTAGTAAAGCAAAAAAGAAATGTGATCCTAAATAATACTGGCAAGCAGTGAAACATAATAACGCTAACAGGCAAGGAAACATAATGAATGGAAATCCGAGCAGTTCTAATTATCTCTGTCTTGGCTATATATTCCAACCCGCAACGAAATAAATATAAAGTTATACACAATAGAAATAATCATCTAAGAAAAGTTAGGGATACGAAAATTAGCCACGTGACTCAATTTCCCCTATAGGCATGTAAGTCTTATGAGACTAGGTCCATCACATTTCAAGTTTGCATAATTAAAGATTATGGAGAACTTGGTGGCAAAATGTCTTGTTCATGTCTGAAATAAAGATCGTTACCAGCAGTCCAGTACACACTGCATGAGTTTCAGGAAAGCTGTACAGCAACGGTTTGGGTGGGTTTCCAAATCAGAAAAAGATAAATGTCTCACCATATCCACATTGGTGGAAACTTAGAAAAAGATTTGACACACGTTATTGCTAGCAACTCTTACCCCAGTTTCATGCAGAAGCCACATCAAGTTAACATAAACACTACCTGCAGTTCCCCCTATCTAATCCAGCATGAAATTCATTACCTGTTTCCTTGAGAAACCATGTACTCGAATACCTAAGGGTACATTTATATGCTTTAGGAGCCACCAACATCATTACTGCTAAATTCATTCAACATGCCGAACACTGTCCATATACTAAAAAAAATACTCTCATTAATTAAGCATCTAATGATGCCTGCCTGAATCTATTAACGACTTGATGAGCCCCCATCATCATTACCAATTTCTCCAAATATTACAATCAGACTAGCCATTGAATTCTAGAAGGCTAAACAAATCACCATTCACTCGTTTTCTATGTGATTGCATAAAATTTTGAGTCACCCGATATCAATATATTTTGTCCCGCTATCTTTTGTCATCATGGATACTTATACATGTACAAGCATAATGCTAAAAAGGAATTTAACCCTTTATGTCAAAGACACACACGCACACAGAGAAGGGGCATAACAACTAGATTATTAATCTCATATACCTGTAGCTGCCATATAGTGCATTAGTGTTATGGAGGAAGCACTACTACCAATGAAGTAGAAATGTGAAAGGATTATCCCATCTTGGTAGTTGTTCCACTATAAACATTCAGAAAACCAAGCAATTGACACAATTATACTTCAACCACTGACAAGTATTATCCAGCTTGCAAGATAGTCAAATGATTTGATTACTTTCAAACCTAGCAATCAATACATACTTGGTCAGAAAAGGAAAACCAGGTAGATTTCATGAGATGGCCACACACCAATGTCAGAAAGATGCTCTACAAGCCAACAATGTTTGATGTTGACTCAAAACCAAATCCTTCAAGAGTTTAATTAGAAAGGTTTAATGATAGGACTTGGGTGTCGTGCAGTGAGAATTTCAGCAATTCTGGGCAGGAGGTCCAGTCTGGTGCAAAACAGCAGTTCACCTGGTAAGTGCCTTAATAAATGGACGGAACCAGCAACTTATGTTGTAGAAGCTTCCATGTAGCAGTAAACTCGGATGAAAATTACGAAAATTATAGCTCAAAGTGCATTACCTTTTTTCCAGTGACCAAACGAGAGATAGCATTTTCTACACTCAATTTTCTTCTCATTTGTCTTCTTCACTCGAAACCAAAACCAATCAGTTGCACGTTCTACTAGATTAATTTCCCTCCACTTGTAATATGTCCTTTATTTAATTGTTATGTTTCTAAGTAAATTAGAAATGTTAAAATCTAGGTATTCTCCCCCCATATTTGTTGTTGTTATTATTGTTGTATTGCCCTGAGTTTTTAGTCAGGGACAGCCCTACATGGTAGCAGTTATAATATGCCACTCCAGAGTTATTCAAAATAGGGAGGGAAAAAAAAGCTTGTTCCACGCAATCTAACGGGCAGGAAAAAAAATGGAGATCCTAAATAATACTAACAAGCTGGGAAACATAATGACGAAAACCTGGCTGTTCAAAGTCCAGGTGCCAGCGAAATAAATAGAAAGTCATTAAAAACAGAATTTGAGACCTACACGGTATGTAAAAATTAATAGTCAAAGTATTGTTGTTTGGTATTTTGGTGCAAATATCAGCTAAGCAAAGTTGGGAATTTGAAATTTAGCCCCTTGGCTCAATTTCACCTGTCGACAGGTAAGTCTTATAAGGCTAGATACATCATATTTTGTATATTCAAGGATTATGCAGAACTTGGTGGCAACTTATACATGTCTAGGATAAAGATCATGACCAGCCTAGTACACTCAGCATGAATTGCGGAAAAGCTGTAAAGCAACTTTGTGGGTGGGTTTTATCCAAATCAGAGAAGATGGTAATTGGTTTACCATATCCACATGGATTAGAAACTTAGAAAAAGATATGAAAATATGTACTTCCAGCAAATGTTTACCCAATCTTTCGGAATCCACACGCGAGGTGAAAATAAACCACCAACTATTCCCCATAAAAGTTAGTATCTGTTTAATTGAGAAACCATGCACCAAATGCCTAAGGGTACATTTATAATTTTATATGCTTTTAGGAGCAGCCAACCTCTATTACTGTAAATTCACTCAACATGCCAAACACTATCCATATACTAAACAAGTACTCTCATTCCTTACAAGCATCTAATGATGCATGAATCCATTAACGACTTGATGAACCCATCCTCACCATGAATTTCCTCATATATTATAATCAGATTAGCCATTTAATTCTAGAAAGCTAAACATATCATCATATTCACTACTTTGCTATGTTTCAGAAGATATTGACAGAGTCACCCAATTTAACCCCTAATGGCAAGCACACGTGTAGAACACACACATAAGAGGCCTAATTGGGTCAACTAGATTATTAATCTCATACAGGTGTAGCTGCCATGTAGAACACTAAAGCCATGGAGGAAGCACCACCACCAGTGAACCTAGAAGTAGAAATATGAAAGGATTATCACATCTATCTCGGTAGTCACTCCACCATAAACATTCAGAACACCAAACAATTGATGCAACCATACTCATTCAAGTCAGCATGAATTGATGTAGAATGTCAAATTTGGAAGACCTTCTCCTTTCCATCACTTAAATGCAATCAACCTCTAGAAGTGCAATTTTTCATAAATTTCAAAATTTCTTGGAAAACACTTATAAAGCACAACCAACTAAACAGAAGTAATGGCTGGATAACAGTTACTATACAGCAAAAAATTAATGAAGCAAACAAAAAGTGGCAAGAAAAAAGTTCTTCAAAAGTGACTTCCACAAAAGCATTTTCAAGCACTTCTATGGGTTTTACTAGCAACAAACAGTTCCTCAAGTGGTCTCTTCTTCCTATATGTCTTTGCAGAATAATTTCGTAGGAAAGGGGCATCTTCACTAAGTGATCCTACCTCAAGGGAAATCATTATCAACACGAAGGAGTGCGCATTATTCCCTTGTATATGCCATACACGTAACCTCTAGAAAAGAAATTGACAATAACCACAAGAACCCATAAAGCAAAAAGTCACTCAACATAGGTTAGCATATCGTTTCGAATTCAGCTAATAGGGCAATATTATGACTTCGAACAGAGACAAAAGATTTCAAAAAGTGAGCTTTCAAGTCATTCAACAAATAAAATCAAATCTTGAAGCACATGCGCATACATATCGGTACTAAACTGAATTGCAACTCTATCGTCATCAAAATTCCAATCAAACAGCTAAAACAACAAGAATCCAATCAAACAGCACAACAACAACAACGTGGTAGAAAAGAAAAGAGAAGAAGAGGGAGGTTACTGTACTGTACAGAGAATCAGTCAATCGGATCGAATCGAACCGATGGATCAGTCCGAGTGCGAGTCGTAGTCGTAGGAGTCCGAAGACGAGGAGGAAGAGGAAGAGGAGGATCGATTGTAGTAGGCGTGGTATCGGGCGTCGGGCGTCACCGGGAAGCAGAAGAAGGAGAAGATGCAGAAGGCGAGGCGGCGGAGATGGTAGAAGGGGAGGCAACAGAGGAGATCGAGAAGCTGGTCGCTGCTCAGCCGCTCGGGGTTGCAGGCGATGACCTGGCACAGATCCGCCGACGCCGACGCCACCCGCCCCACCACCGCGCTGTTGAACACCATTGCTGCCAGCTGCCTTGATCTCTTTGTGTTTTTTTTTGACAAAATGGGGGAGCGAGATGAAGGAATCGTGACGAAGAGGAGAAGAATCGGAGACAGTTTATTTTTAGGGGACACGACGGTCAGATCTAGCGGGCTGGGATTGGGATGGTAATATGGGAAGAGGGTAACGATGGGATTAGTTATGTCATAAGGTCAAAATGCATGAAATTGTTTAAATTTTTTCCTCTCATTTTAACAAGTAAACCCCCACATCCCCAAATAGAGGTGAAATTATCAAGTCTTGCTCTTCCAAATTGTAACGCCCCGATCCTGCGGGTACGGAGACGTTACTGCGACGTATATACGTAGGTCAGAAATACCCCACGTATATACGCTAAGTATCAGTACAGGTAAAAAATCAGAGTACGGAAGCACGTGGTACATTATACATTCCAACACATAAGTACAATTACAAAGTTATCGCAGGAAGTGACCCAATATTACAATAATATTACATTATCAATATGACGCAAATGCGAGAATATAAGGAGATGTGCAAATATGAACATATAAAAAGAGGCTCAGAGTCATAACAGGAAAACTCTAGAACCGAGAGGGGGCCTGAAAGGATGGGGCTATGGACGGTCTGCTGGGGATCCACGCTTCAGCTGCGCCACTCTGATCAGCAACTGAGAGAATCCACATGCTCCAAGCTCCAAAACCTGGACATGAGAATCCAGAGGAGTCAGAACTCCCCGGCGAGTGGTGATGCGAAAGCCAGATGGCGTGCTGAGATAAGCACATGTGTATCGATAAATCCAAGTCATAATTATGCATTGAAATCGTGTCGTGAGTACCAGCATGCAGGAGCAAGTAGAGAGACAGTAATCGATATCAAATCGGGAACATGTATAATATAAGGTGATAAGAGCAGGTAACGAGGCGATGAATAAGGTAGACAAGGCAACACCAGATATCTCTTAAACTAACATAAAACCGATAAAAAATCAATAAAACTGAATAAAACCGATTACGAGCAAAATCGATCGTACAAGCTTAGGTCACGGCTCCATGAGACTACTACATCGAAGGAATAATCCAAACAAGGAAACCCTCTTCTATATACGCTTATCCCATATCACCGTAATCCGAGCGCATACAACCCGAGCTACAAAACAATACAACAAATTATATATTAGCATCTTATTATAATTGGTGTCGTCTAAGTTGTAGGCTTCAGTATGTGTCCCATTCCACATACTTTCACTTAAAACTTATAGAGAAAGTTATTTAAAAACTGATGAAATTCGACGAATTATGTTTAGGATGGGCCTCGTAGCCGGAGACAACGGTCCAGGAGTATCTGATGCTGAGCCGGAACGTACCGCTACGTACTGGAACTTATTTACGCCCGAACAGGAATAGAGTATCGCAGATCCCATAGAAATAGGCCTATGGCGTGTGCATACACGGCAGGAATAAACAGGAGTAAGGGTGTCAGCACACCCCACGTAATCCCTAGTGGCCGCCAGGTGATCCCTCAAGTATGTGGCCACGCGTAACTCGATAAGACCACCATGAACATGATTATTCAGGACCCATCAGTTTCCCCCAAACCGGATGCAAGTTGTCTTATAATAATTTATTATGCAATTATCAATTTACGGAAATAGCAGGAGCAAGACATGATCAGGAATTCAGGAGTACATGAGTACTGTAGAATCAGGTCATTGTATATAAAATACAAGATAACAAGTACAAGATTCCCGTAATTGTGATAATCACAGGTCAAGTATTAATATGGCAGGAGGCAGGTGATAAGTCATGTCATAATAAGGAGTAAGTGTTAAGTAGTAGCGAGTCGGGTGTCAAGTGATGACAAATCAGGTGTCAACTGATACAGACAGGCATCAGGTATTTGCATGTAAATGACGGTATCAAGTAATAGCATGTCAAGTGTTAACATATCAAGCATGTACTTCGTAAGTGATAGAGTAATAGCTGAGTACAATCAAGCAGAGCTGAGCAAGATAGGGCGAAGCAATGTACAATACTAAATGCTATCACACTCGACGTGGTTACCGCTCGCAGCGTAGCTAGACACACGTGTCGCTGCAAGCGTATGAACGTCATACTTTCGCTCACGGCGAAGCCAAGATCACGGGGTAACGACGCTCGGACGGAGCAAGCGGTAAAGTGTTGACGCTAGGTACGCCTACCAGGCATAGCATAGAGAAAATCCAGAGGACTTTAAACCTCAAAGTTTGTACCCAGAGGTTAGGCCCGAAGGCAAGGGTACCTACAGAAAGTGTTAGTTCCAAACAGCACAAATTGTGAATAATATAAGTCGACCCGATGAAGCGGGAAAAACCGAATGGAGGCGAGGACACTCGCCTAAATCTTCAGAAAATATTGTGAAATCCCTGATCTCCTGAATCCAGGAAACCAACGCGTAAACGCGTTCAATATAAAGGTGGAGAGAGAATGAACCAAGAGGAGAGAGAGTGAAGATGCGAGAGTCGCAGACACGGGAGTCGCGTCGCATAGATTTTCACAAACGCGGAGTTCGAGACCCGCGTTCAAGTAAGGACACGAGAAGAACGCAGACGCGAGCATGAGCTCCGCGTCACGTTAATACAAGAACGCGAGGATCGCGTTAAGGAATTGCTTGGACACGGGGTGAACTCCGCGTCTAACAATTAACAAAAAAAAGAGAGAGACAGGGGGATGTGAGAGACGCAGAGAATGGAGAGAGGGGGACGCAGGGAATGAGAGAGAAGAGACGCAGGAAAGGAATTAAAGGAAAGGAAGAAAGAAAGAAGGAAAGAAAAGAGAAGGGAAGAAAGAAAGAAAGAAGGGAAGAAAAGAAAGAAGGGAAGGAAAGAAAAGAAAGAATAAGGGAAGGGGGGAATGGTCGGCCATGGCTGGCGGTTGCCGGCGGCGACCAGAGTTGGCCGGAAAGGTGGCCAAAGCAATATCTGGCGGGGGAGAGGGGACAAGTGTTGTTAAAAAAGGGAAAATTGTTGTTTTGCAAAAGGGATTTCGGAAAGCGAAGCTATAGCTCGTTAGAAAGAGCTCTCTGAGGGGTGAAAGATGGCGTAGTTGGTGGTGGTCAAGATGGTATAGATGGGCGTGGATATGATGGTGAAGATTGTGGAGGAGATGGGTTGTTTTGATAGAAAAAGGAGGTAGAAGATGATGGAGGAGGTGGTGTTGTGGTGGATGTTGTCGTTGGAATGGAGAAGGAGATGGAGGAGATAATGGGGAGTAAAAGAGGGAGGAGATGGTGGCTAAAGGTGGCGGCCAAGGGGCTGGCCAAAGTGGCTGGACTGCTGTTGATCGTTCTCTGTTTTAGGAAAGGAGGAGGAGGAAAAATAATGGAAGAAAGAAGAAAAGGTGTGTATATATAAAGGGGAAGTTAATATTATTACAAGTTTACCATTGGAGTTCAAAAGAAATGAGACGCACAAATGAAACCTGCGTCTCATTAAAATGGGATCCGTGTCTAAGCAAAAAAGAGCCAGACGCGGAGATAAGATCCGCGTCCAGTAGAAACGCGAGTTTCGCGTCAGACAGAAAAGACAAAAAATTATAATAACTTGATTGGAGTTGATCTGAAGTGCATTAAATGCAGAAAGAATGTGAATCTTCGCATTAAAGACCAGATCTGAGTCTGGTGAGACTCGCGTCTGAGAAGGAAGAGAGAAAATGAGAAAAAGGGAAAATTAAAATATCAGGATAAAATTCCGGTACCTGGGAAAATACCGAAAACTCCAAAAAAGCCCGAAAAATGAAATAACTCAGAAAGCTTTTCAAAAATTCTCAAAAATAATAAATACTATTCTAAGATATTTGGTGAAATTGGTTTTTAAAGATTCAATCCCATTTTCAAAATAAAAATTCTGAAGTCAACCGTCGATACCGATCTACACCGGGTCGGCCGGATTTTGATAAAATCTGAAAAATCTCAGAAAATGCCTGAAAAAAGAAAATCTAATTCTAAAAAGTAATATGAAAGTAGAATTCAAAAATTTGATTCTAATTATAAACTAAAATTTCTGGAATCAACCAGTGATTCTAACCGACACCAAATCCAGTAGAATTTTGATAAATTTAGAAAAATCCAGAAAAAATATTTAGATAGAAAATGTGATTTTAAGAAGTTATTAGAAAGCCATTTTTAGAATTTGAACTCCGTTTGTAAATTAAAAATCTGATAATCGAGCAGCGGCATTGGTCGACCCCGGTTTTGAAGATTTCTAATTTAATTCAGAAAAATGTCAAAAAATCATAAAAAATCTAAAATATTGGAAAACGATATTTGAAACTAAAATCGGTAAAATCTGAATACCAGAAAGACTAAATCGAGTAATACTCTAGGATCGGCTTCCCGGTTCAGACTAGGGCTGACTCCGAGTCCATGAATCTGGATCCAAGGCAAAACGATCATATAAATAATTCATAATACAAAACAAATACAGGAAGTAAATTGAAAAATATGATCGAAAAATCTGAATATGCAACTAAGTACGTATTCTGGGCGCAGGGTGTTACACAAATAATTATATTGGGTTTGATTTACAAAACAATAGATGGATTGTCAATTGGGCTTAAATAATTTTTCTTTTTTTTAAGATATATAAAGTACCGGTGGCGGACGCAGGTGGGGTCAGGGGCGATCGCCCCCACTGAAATTCGCGCACATGTGCAAAATTATGAGGTGGTTGGATTTGTAAAAAAAATTTTTGTCGAGTTTTAATCGTCCCCTGTCTTAAAAAAACAAACCTAGCGGTCCCCTCTCTCTCTCTCACGCTCCCACTCCCGATCCTCTCTCTTTCTCTCTCTTCCTCCCAGCGTCCCCCATCCCTGATCCTCCCCCCCTACCATTCTCAGCGTGACAATGCCCCCATCGGGTCGATCCTCTCACACTATAGATTTTTAGAGCTATTGATTTTAAGCAGATAATTCAATCTTTTTTTGCAGGCTCTAAGACAATTTATTTAACAATTAATTCAATTTATAAGATGTTTTTTTTTGTAGGTCTATAATTATTAATTTTTAGAGAATACTGGCTAAGTTGATCTCTAAATTTTGAAATATTAAGGTAATTCAAGTTTCGAGATCATACCTTTATCATCACCTTTTACATATAATGCAAAATTGATGAGAAATCACTTGTGATTAGTTTTTTTTAAGAAAATTTGATTGAAATTTTTAAATTATGACTCAGTTTTGGGTGTTAAAATGTGTTAATTGATAAATCTGTTTGCCACATTTAGTCAGATTTGTAGGAAGATTAAGGGGAGCATTATAATTTAAAGTAGTCGCTTTAATATTTTTGTGATAATATTAAAACTTGAAATTTGTTGTTCAGTTTTTTAAATTTCAATTTTGAATCATAATATCTTTGCTCACACTGAGTAAAAATTTCGGACATGCGATAGTGTGCGTGGGGCACGAAATATTTCTAAAAAAATTGGTTCAATAAAAATTGGACTAGGCCCCTAATAGACTCTCCAATACATGAGAAAAATAAAATATTAGTAGAAAACACTTTATTACTGATGGACTGTTTCCAATGCCGGGCTTTCTTCAGTTGGATCATGTCCTTCTGGAGAACGAGAATAATTCGTCAAGATATATATTACAACTTTGCAATTCAATGAATGGTTTTTTAACTTAATTTTATGTGATCTCTCTTATAATCATATTCGTTTCGCTTGCTTGATCTCTGGCACACTCTAATTTTTAGCTGAAACCTTAATATCATCTCTCCATTTCTATGAAAACTATTACGAGAAGAGAAGAATTTCTGAGAAAAACATGGCTATGAATTGCACGTGCAACCTTATATTTCCCGCCCGGCTTTTTTACACTAAGGGCTTGTTTGTGTTGAGCTGCAACTTGTAAAATTGCAAACCGTAAAGACTTTTATTCATTTTCTATTATTTGTTTTGCTGCAAAATAACTTGTAAAATGATAACTCTTTTTTTTTTTTCACTTGCAGCTATCACAGTTAATTTTGTGATCATGTGTATCTCACTTTTACATGGATATTTTCCCACTTGAAACTGTTACAGTTAATTTTGTGATGATATAAATCTCACTTGGAGTACACTTCCTATCCAAAGTAGTTACTTGATAATTAATATATAATTTAATTATTAAATATGTAATAAATTTAATATTGTAATAGTACTTAATTTTTATTTTATGATTTAATTTTTAATTTTTTATTCTTTCATTTTTAATATTTTAATGTTGTTTTAATATTTAATGTTTATATTACTTTAATTTAATATCGTTATTTGCTATTGTTATTTAACATTTATTATTTGATAATATCTTATACCAACTTTCTTAATATTTTTTTAATATTTTAATATTTATTAATATTACAATATTATGTTTTAATATAAAATTACTATATATTTAACTTTATTAATTTTATAATATAAATAATTACTTGATTAATATAATAATATTATATAAATATTTTATTATATTTAGCATTATAATTATATTTTATTTTGTAATTTTAAATCACTACTGCAATTAATTTTGTGGTCAGCTTTTCTACTTACACTTTTACATTGCTCACCAAACACCGTAAAACACAATATACTTTCTCACTTACACTTTTACATTATCAATCAAAATACCTGCTACAGTTCATTTTTCTCACTCTCATTTTACAACTTACAACTTGCGATCACTTGCATCAAAACAAACATGTCCTAATTCTGGTCTAAGTGGCTCAAGAAAAAAAAAAAAAAAGTAAAAAAAGACATTACCAAAATTTTGAACACAAACAATAACAATAATAACTAATTTGAAATTGCAGCTTACATGACTAATGATGTTTTTTGCAACTAGAATTTGTAATAACACTACAGAATATCTTTATGGCAATCCCACACAGTCCTTCAGCTGCCGCAAGCATCTTCCCATTTACGCACGGATCATTTCCAAAACAGGCAGGATTTGAAGAATTGTACATTTGCACCCAAACTGTAATTTTTAGCTTTAAAATCATTTTAATAGCGGGTTTTATCCTGAATTGAAAATTTATAGTTCTTGTGTTAAAAACTCTAAAAATTGAAATTTTACTCTGCTTGATAATAAATAGAGTTCGCCATAAGAAGGAAGCAGGAGAAACCCCATAAAGAGACTCATAATTGTGAGAAGGAACAAAAATAAATAAATAAAGACCTGTTGAATGAACCGTGTGAATAAATGGTCAAAAAGCCCATACGCACATGATTTATGACAGAATACAACCATAGACTTTATTCAAAAAGAAACAAAAGTGTTTTAGTCTTGAATCTTGATATCAAAGCTCCTTGGTTCTCTCAAGGTTTTAGTTTAAACTCCGACAAAGTTCCCATGAAATAATTGAGAGTGCCAGAATTTATAAGACAACAGACAAATACAATCACCAAAAATATTTCTAGATGCAGATTACATAAACCACTGCAGGACTCAACTAAACTGCAAATGTTGCTTGATTTATTCACTGCTATTACACATACAAAGCACCCACAAGCTGCTTCCTCAAGGAATGGTGCGCTGATAGAGGGGCAGAGCTCCCAGTGCCTCCCGCTCCGCTCTCTCTTTCTTCACCTGCCGCAACGTTAAACATCTCATAAGAGCACATCAATAGAGCTTGAACTTAAAGCGAAGCTTTGGAAAAACAGGTGGCCACAAATCTTTCTAAAAACTTCCGCAAGTTAAGCTTTTAATCTTCACTGAAACAATATCTATAATTTCTAGGCAATCTCTCTAATTTCTTCAGCAAGTTAACTTTTTAATCCTCACTGAAACAATATCTATAATTCCTAGGCAGTGCTTCTAGTGCATGTACTCTTGACAATCTTTACAACACAAATAGAAGAGACACCAACATTACTGAAGCATATTTGTGAAGAATGAGAAAACAACCATTTTTAATCATTCAACGAATTATGCTTATTAGAAGAGGGTCATATGAAATTTCTCCTAGGGAAAAGAGTAAAGCCCAACTCCATATGCACAAGTGTCCAGAAAAAATAAACATGATGTATCATAACAGTTAGTGTCAATTGATCAAAAAGGGAACCATGTGTCCAAAATGAGAAAACAAAAGGTACACAATTGCTAGTGTTGGTTGACAACCTGACAGTTCACATTTTTAACATGCTTTTAATTTCTCTATCCTAGGCTGATGAAAGAAAATGCAAAACTTTGCCCTGTAGGCCCGGGTAAGATGGTAAGCTGTAGGGATGGATTGTCGCTACTCCCAAGTTCATTTTGATATATTTAGAAAACAATAATGCACAAGCAAAAGAAAAAGTGACTACACAAATTCAGGATATTAAAAACTGCATTGAAGAAAAAAAATTTAATTTGTCAAGTTTCCATAAGCAACTGTTACTGAATTAGAATAAGATGAGGGAATATCAGTCTAAGGTGGTTTCAATATATGCAATGAAACCTCGTAAACTAGGGGTGATAGTATTGTAAATGAAAGAAGTTACAAAAAAGGGCAGACCTAAATGAACCTGGAACACAAGGCAGAATATGATGTTAATTTAAGATGGATGGATGACCCAAAAGACTTGGTTTAAAAAACCCTGTTAGCCTTGTTTAACAAATAGCTCTTGCAATTCATAAAAAGGAAAGGGGGGCAGGGGGTGCCGGGAGGAGAAGGGAGGGGTGGGGGTGGAGGGCAAAGTTCCGAGCTCTTAAGCAATGGTGTTACTAATATAGGGGTTTAGAAGTTCAAAGGCATGTCCGAGCAGTTCTAGCATATTCCATATATGTAGTAGGATGGTAATTCTTCTATGGTTCTACCAGATCTGGAATTTTTTGAACGAGCTAGGAGGCTTTAGTACAGGCAGGCTCCCGAGTACAAATAAGACTGATACAGCATATGGTAACCAGAAAGATGAGAAAACAGAAAAATCAAAGCAATCATCAGCGCCCCAGGATACCAAGGGATGCCTAGGGAAGAAACAAGCTACGGAAGGTCAGCAGCTTCGTTACAGAATCTTGTTAACCTAAACTTTATTTGGAAAGAGTCATATATTGATGATGTAGGAAGCTTCATCATTCCTTCATCATTCCAGAAACTGTTGGAAAACATGATGAAACAAAGGTGGAGGTTCAAATTTGCAACAGAAAAATAATATGTTGGTGGAACTGAAGGACCAAGATTTCCTAAACCATTTAGATAGCAAATACCAACTCGTCTGCATATACCATCTCTGTTACAGAAATCATTGTTAACCTAAATGTTTTTTTGGATCGAGTCATCCATTGATGACATAGAAGGCTTCATCATTTAATACAGAGACCCTTGAGAAAAACATAATGAAACAAAGGTGGAAGTTCAAATCTGCAAACGAAAAATAATAGGTTGAACCTAAGGACTAAGATTTCCTAAACCATTTGATAGAATATAATATCAAGTCATCTGCATATACCATCTCTGTTACTTATTAGCCAAGTGCTTTGGTTCATGTTTCAAAGAAGCATTTGAATCAAGGATGTATCAAGAAATGCCCAAACAAGATGACAAAGTTCAAGTAGAAATGTCGGTATTGGAATCAACAATGGTTTTTGGTAAGTTCCAAGTCCTTATCTTCCGTCACTGAATAACCTTTGGTATAAATGACATTCAATCCGAAAAATACACCAACAAAGGAATCAGGCCCATAAAAGATTTCCACGAAAATCAAAAATCTAATCACGAAACAGCGATCTTTCTAACACTTGCAAGTTCTATAAGAAGTATGTGTCATGCTCTCCCTCAGCTCACCGGGTTTTGTATCTTGATTTGGAGCATTCATGACCCCAAAAGGGTACCACTGAAAGAAGGAAAAATCAAAAAGATTGTTCTTTCAGGATGGTTTGATGTACTTATCTTATTCACATACATGGCAAGCTATAACAAGTATATTGATAAATCAATCAGTTCAACATCAGGCATTTTGGATTCCATCTCCACTGTTTCTCCTTTATTTTTTGTAAAAAAGAACACTTCCGGACATGGCCTATTTTTATGAACAAAAACGAAACGATGTCGTACAATGACAATTCATAAAATAAGTAGATTGTGATTAAGATTAAAAAAAGGCCAAATTTAGGAACTAACAATGTGTTTAATTATGTGGTAGACGTTGCTGGATGATCCCCCGCTAGCTTAAGCACTATTTGTGAAAGCAAGTGGTCAAGGTATTAGAGGGCTGGTTTAAAAATAGGACCTCAGTAAGGTTTCAAGTATTGAGCTCAGACTTCGCTAGACCTCAAGGTATTGACCTCAAACTATCATATATCATATATAACATGCTTAATCCTGCCCCCACCCCCCAACACACACACACACACACACACACAAAAGGAAAACCCCGATGTTCTGCCTTTACAAGTCCAAAGACACAAAATGTGAAGGAAACTACGAGTTTGGACCACAATCTTGATACCTCAAGCTTTTCAGTAACACAGTTATCAGCTCTCTTTCTCACTTGTTACTCTTTCATCATACCAAATAATATTAGCTTTTAAATGACACTTAAACAAACATACATACCCAGTGAGCTGAGTTATATTCTTTAGCATTGATGACACATGAACAATCATTCTATATTTCTTTATTTATTTCCTCATAAAGAAATAGGTTCTTTGGTGATATTTTGGCAGAAAGATTTTTGTCATCCTACTCGTTGTAGAACCCCCATCCCAGGCAGACAATGCCCTAATGTCGAACTATTTACATCTATATTAAATAATGCATATCAGTAAGAACTACTGTTTATGTGTCAAGCACCTGACCCTTGAGCAAAGCAACAAGGTAAGCTAGTGAAAAAGCAAAAGCTTCAAACAGAAAAAATATGAACTTCTAGTTTTGAAATTTATTAAAACTGTATACAATGTGCATATGCATTTAAAAATTTGAAACAGATGGCTCAAAAAGTTTAAAAAGTAGATAAATCTAGTCGACATGACTAAAGAACATGATTGCAAGAGGATTTTAGCGGGTATTATCCATGGAACCATACAGATGTTATGGTTGGTTAGATGAACAGAGGAATTTTTTTTTTCCCTGTATAAAAAATTGTTTGTAAATTTTTATAAACAAGAGCAAAGGGATAAACTACAATGTACATAAATAGTTTATTGTATAAAAAGTGGAGAGCATATATGAAAACTATGTTCATAGATAACCTCCTATGTAATGCAAAAGTACATGCAGAACATTTAATATGAAAAAATGTCTGACACTTGCTGGTTTGTATTTGGGCCAGGTCAAACTTCAGGCATGGTTCAAACAAATACCCAACAATATAACTCAACACTTATCTTCCCAGGGTCTTCCTTTTGACAATTAATTCTTGGGTTCCTTTTGGGAGGCTGGCAAACAGTAGTAGCCGCAGTATCAACCTAATCAGCCTCATCTCGGTTATACCATCACCACTTCCTCTTTTATCTTTTTCCTTCCAGCACACATAAGTTGGCTGGAACCAATTCTTTTAAAGGTTGTTTTCAGATCAGCTCTAGTCAAAACAATCTCAAATGGCTGAAACCAGACTGCGGCTGACTTTTATACCTTTCTAGATTACTAATTTTTTCTATCTAGAACTTCGGCTGAAACCAGCTCTAGTCAAAATTTCCTAGATTTCATTAAATTACTGAAGCCTGCAACTTTATCTTGTTTATTTAGAACTGCATAAAATTGAGTCCTCTTTTTGTGTTTGGATAAAATTGAATCCTCTTAAAGTGTTTGGATCTTCAAAGTCAAAATTTTCTCATTTGGCCAATGATTTCATGATAAATTTTCCGTAAACGACAGAAGTATCTGTCATGTATTTGATTAGTTTTAAGTTTCCCTAAATGACCGTGAAGCCAACCTATAACTGAATACATTTTAACTACCGGTAAAATGAATTTTGTTTTACCTCGTGCCCTTGGTGTAACTAGAATAAATGCACAAGAAATAAATTTAGAAACCTAGATCCAGTTCCCACGCGTTGTAAAAAATATGTCACTTTCTCCATTTCAGTAACCAATAAGTGTAGAAAGTCTGTCAACTCATTTCTTTAGCTAAGGGCTATGAACTGAAAGGTTGGCTGATGTACAATAATGCACAATATGATAGGTTGCCAATATATACTGATCAAACAATGACCGGCTCCTCTGTGTCAAAAATTTGCCTACCCCATATCCATTCTACTGATTTACTTTGACTGCTAATTATGAATAAAATTCCCAAGCATCAAATATTCCATTTTGCAAGCTTTACCGTGAAAGTACAAGACCAAATTGGCATACTACATATATTCATCTTTTGATTCTGAAATTCTATTTAAATTTGAAGAAATTTCACAAACTAAGATTATCAGACAAGACAACATCAGCAAGGAATGGCAGCAATCCATCCAAAGATCTGTGTCGGAAGTCAGATAACAGTTTCTAAAAAGCAACAAGGCAACATATCAGAACCAATTTTCAATCAACCGTTCCCTTTTTATTAAAGACTTAAAAGTAAGAACAGAAATAGGATGCAGATATGTAACACATTGGAGTCTTTCATCATAGTAAAGCATTCCTCCTAAAATACCATCCATTACAGCCACCCAGTAATATACACTGCAGCAGCAGTTAATAAGGTTGTCTGATTAGATGTAACCAATGCATCCGTGCAGGATGATGTACTTAGATATAAACTATAATCAAAATAAAAATTAAAACAATACCAACAGAGGACTAAAAGAAAGTCAAGGAGAATTTGTCCATAGAAATACGTACGAGAGCCAACATAGGTTGAAGATAACTTCTAAAGGGTGTCTGCAATGCCTGTTAGGAATAAAGGAACAATTCAGGTTAGTACTGAGAATAACAAATCAAAGAGAGAGAGGGGGGGAGAGAGCTGCAAAACAATATTAATACTAAAGTTTCACAAGTGTAAACATTATCTTTCATAAGCCTAATATATTTCAGGAGGCTTGCAACTGATCTAGCCAGCAAAACAAGTCCTAAACTGCGTCAAAGAAAGGGAACTAGTAAGGTTCACCTATGGGAAAAGATTTTCTAGCTCGCCACATGGAGTAAGCATCCGATACTTCCATCCTTCCACCGCCAGAAGTGAGGCAATAGATGGCTCATTACATAAAAGTGGAAGCACTGATCGATAGGTTGGCTAAAGCTCAACTTTAATGATGCAATAAGTACCAATGTTGTTGTCCTGACTTCTACTCCAACTGGAATGTAACTGGCATAGAATTCCAAAACCAAAATGGAGCAGTACCCATGGTTGGATACAACAAGGAGGGTTTTTCTTTTTCTTTCCTTTTTCTTTCTTTAAGGTGTGTAAGTGGAAATTAAGGCATGTCAAGGAGAAAGATGACTTTCTAGAATCCGTATTCAAGGACTTCATTACTCTGGTTCTAGAAAACTCATCTTTCTTCCATTTTTTTCTCTACAAATAAGAATTGAAGACCTGACATAATAAAAACTATAATGCAAACTGGTTGTTCGTGATATGCTATACAGAAAAGCAGGTTCTTTTTGACATGTCATATGGCAGAAGATCCTAGACATTCCATCATACTTCTATGTCATAAACTTATGGCATCACTGTCCCCAATGTTGTAGAAAGCGAAAGCGAGAGCAAAGCGGTGGGCCATGCTTAGGCTTTACTGAGATTTAGCAGGACTTTAGCGGCAAAAAGCACCAATATTTTTATGAATAAAAATAGTAAAAACAGAAAAAATTAGAAAAAAAATTAAAAAATTAAAAATTTCATAACTAATAAAAAAAAAGAAATCAACACTAGAATCCTAATGTTAATAATAATAATAATAAATATAATAAATGATAAATATAATGTCAAAATATTCTAAATATAAAAGCAAAGCTAAAGCATCACAAAGCGAACATAGCAAAAAAACATGGGCTTAAGCAGGGCTTTAACGGGTTTTTTACAACAATTGTCCATTACATTAATAGATCCATCCAATTAAAGACTTCATGCCTAGATTGCTATTTAACAAGTCATTCAATCTATATAAGTATTTCCTTGCACTTCACCCATTAGGTACCTCTATCTCAAACCTAATCCCATGTCACTTTTAACACTTTAGTTTATGTGAAGGAAGACATCTACTAAACAGTAGTAATAAACTATTAAACAACCATATATTGAAAAAAGATATGTAACTTAATTAACAATTAGTACCAATTTGATGACACCATGATGGCCAACTCCCAGAACGTCAGACGCTTCAGGTCAAAATGCTATATGCATACAGCATAGTGAAAACAAGTCGAAGCAATGTACAACATGGAAGTCCATAAAACTTTACTTGTGGGCAGAAATCACCTTAATATTCTTCCTCCCTCAAACCTAAGGAAATCCTAACACATACTCCTAGCAGATTCCTCGAATATCACACAAGGAAAGACCAATCAGTTTTTAGGCAAAACTATGCCACTAATTACAAGGTTTAAATGATTCTATCCTGTACCAATTCAAAGGCACTCGTGAACCATAAAAGATCGTTACTTTATATAGATTTCGCAATAAATTTCAGAAAAAAGGACGGAAAAAAGAAACCTGGACGTTTTCGGGGAGGTACTCGTGCTTCATGGAGAGATCCATGGCGCGCTTGAGGCGCTGGTTCCTAGCGTCCACGATCTCGCGGGGGAGGCGGGCCAGCGCTTCCTTGATGTCCAGATCGTACATCGGATCGTACAGATCGTCGTAACGCAGCCCTAATTCAACCAAAAAAAAAAAAAACAAAAAAAAAATTAAATTACAAGATCATAAATTTCTTCTTAGGATCTAAAATTGGATCAATCGTTCAAAACCCTGACTTTAGAGCTGAGCGTACCGTATTTCTTGAGGCGGGTGGCGATGGTGTTGCGGTGAATGGCCGCCAGGGGGTTGCGGCGGGGGTTCATGAACCACTGCATGAACGACGATTGCGCCATTGATCGATTGATTGCTCTTCTTTGATTGGGATTTCTCCGGCCGCCTCTCTTTTGAGCGCTGATGAGAGTTGAGAAGAAATGAGAGAGAGCTTCCAGAGACCGCAAAATGAGGGCGACTCCGGGAGAGAGATCATGGGCCTACCCGACATGGTTTGGGCCCAACTAGTGGCCGTAAATTTGGGCCTTCGTTTTGTTTTTGTGTGTACTCGGTATGAGAGAGGATTTTCAAGCAAACTTTTTCAAGGTTTTCCTTTGAAAGAATGTAACGTGAATTATTTAAAAAAGAAAAAAAAAATGTTACCCTCTGTGGTCTGCATTTTCAAATTTCTATACCTAGGATGGAAAGATTAATGCATTACACCACTACTCCTTACTCCTTAATAGTTAATTAATGAAAGAAAAAAAGGAAATAAAGAGTTATCTGCAATTTATAACTTTTATCATATTTTTATTTCTAATATAAGTCTTTTAAGCTATAGTTTATGAGTTTTTAATTATTTCTTATTTTTATATTTTATTTTATTTTATTTAATAACTATTTGGCTTTCGGAATTTACGTTAAAAGCATATTTCAATGACAAGTCACACAGGTGGGAATCATAAAAATCCAGTGTCGGTCTATAAGTTGCTGGCTATATTTTTGGGTAAATTTATTCCAAAATCCTACTTTTTATCCACGTTCCCACTAAATTCCATCCCAAACTTTTCGTTGGGTTTACCTCCATTTGGTTGGAGGAGCAAAACCAAAAATTTCATACTGGGTGCACTACGCCAAAAAAAAAGGGTCATTTTGTAAAAGATTTTTTTTTTCTGGAAATCACTGATAAAAAGAAAGTGTTGAGCGAAATTTACCTTTCATGCTAATTGTTTTTTCTTTTTTGAAAAACCGGTGGCAATGTTATTTGTTATATTTTGGTATACATGTTGGTTTGAATTTGGGCATTTCTTCCACTTTCAAAGGGTTAACATTACAGATTAGATATTGTCTTTATCATATCCATATCTGTACCCAACCTTCGAATACGGATACTAATATTGGCGAATGTGAAAAAATGATATCCGTATCCGCCAAAATCGGATATCAGATATGGATTAGATATTAACGGATCGATTCGGATACTAATTGAATATGTAAAAATGAATACCATTAAGGATAAACTAAATGGATATACTTATATTACTTTTTATCTCATCTACAATAATATTAGATGTGATACTTACTATGAATATTATTGTGTACATATCAATACTTCCACCGTATTCATTGTCATTCGGCTTCTATAGTAATAGATTACACGACCTCCAGTGCTAAATGTCGATTCAGATGCCACGATTGATCTCGAAATACTCAAAATATCTCATGCTATTTTTACAAGAATTGAATACTTTTCACCATTACTTTTTCAACAACTCAAAATATCAAAATCTAATGTCTTATTTTATTGAAGAATAGTCTCTTCCATGCGGATATCATTATAAAAAAAACCTAACATTCGGATATCAGATCGAATACGAATAGGATATTGCTTTTACCATATCCGTATCCATATCTAACTTTCGGATAGGTATACAGATACAAATATTGACCGATGTGAAAAATAATATTTTTTAGATTGGAGGCGGATTCGGATGCGGATATCTGTGAATAATCGGCATCACCACTAGGTAACATGTGTTCAACTCCTTTCAAATGGAAAGCCTTCACCGTACAATACTCCATCTTCGGGCTTCGTATAACTCTTATATTGCACCATTCTTTTTACTCGTTAAATCCACGCCGATGTAGGATTCGATCTGAGGACCACTAACCCAGAGCATGCCCAATGGCTACGTCGGGGAATGAAATGTCTGCGCACCATTGTAAAGGCTGAACCAAATCAAAATGTTACGAGTGACAACAAATTTGGCTCATAAAGCACAGACATGCACCTGTGCAATATTTCAAGTAGCATGCGTCACAACGACGTGGATTGGAGCAAAAGAACCCCCAGAAATTTAATAGAAGAAAGAATATGTCCGGCAAGAGAAACAAAAATGGCCATATGCAAGACTGTTACAAATGCGACCCCATTTCCCCTACTTCTATCAACATTCACAACACAGTAGCATCCATCTGGATGCAATTTCTAGAGTCTAGAACAGATTGATACCCGCAGTGAATAACTGCAGTTACAGCAGGACAAGACAACAAGCCATGCAAGAGCAAAGAAGTTAGAACGAAGATGGCGGTGAGTTATTGCCTTCGCAAGATGAAGTCTGTCGTCGTGCTTGCTACTCGTGCAGATGGTAGATGGAGAGTGACAAACTCCATTCTCTGCCCCTATCTCTTTCTGTAATAGAACCGTTTCATCTGCATAAGAATGATAACTAGAGTTAGGATAAAACATATATTCATAAATCTTTTGAGTAAGAAAGCAGAATAGATATTATAGATGAAACAAAAATGAAATAGAGATGAAATCTTTGTTTTCTCTTCTTCTTGTTTTCTTTATGGATATTAAAATACATAGTTATAAGCTCTTGAGGGGCATATTCAAACAAAGAACCAACTACATGCCTGCAACGTTTGACATGCACAGGGATATTTTATAAATGCATTGTATTACTTGGGAGCGGACAGCGTCATAATAGGATGGAGGGTCACTGCATGTCATACACAGCAAGAAAGTTGTTTTACTCGGTAGAATATCTGGATTAGCCCAAAACAAATTCAAGTTAATCAAACAAGAAAATCAAAATTGTTAGTTACTCTCTCTTCTCTTTACAAGTCGCCAGCAAAATGGGATACACTTCTGTGCAGTACATGTAGACTGGCAATTGTCAGTGAAAACCTATCTATTGAATTTAAACTATCACAGTCTAGTAGGGTGCAAACTGGTCAGTCAGGGCAGGGATTTAAGGAATTTAATATCTGACCGAGTCTGAAACCCATAACTGAAACCCGCCCGAACCCGATGCATTTGGGTACTTAATTACCCAAACCCACAACTGAAACCCACCCGAACCCGGTGCATTTTATATCTGACCGAGTCGGGCAAGGTAGTGGCTTTTGTTGGGTTTATATGTTGTGTGGGAAAACTTGAGTTTCTCTCATATTTGTCATGTTATTTAGTCCCGCATTGAATAGGCCAAAGGAGATAAAATGGTTTTAAATACCAGCTCCTCCAAAGGCTATTCTTATGAATCATGGGCTATCGGCCGAGCATGCCACACGCCCACACGCGCCACGCCTCGCCGCTCGCCGCGTGCACGTGCACATTTTTGTTTTTTATTTTATTTGATTTTCTGTTATGATATTTCAGATTTTCTGTTAAATTTGACCCGATCTAATATGATCTGATATCACGTATCTCAACGTTAGTAGATTCTCACGGGGGGCTGTTATAATCGCAGGTGCTCGAGCTGCTATTAATACTGTCCTATCTCGTACACTCTCAGTACATGAAACAACCACATCCAATACAGCCAGAGTGGGGAAAGGCAGTGTTTTCTGTTGGATTTATATGCTTTTGTGGGAAAACTTGAGTTTCCCTCATATTTGTCTTGTTATTTAGTCCCATATTGAATAGGCCAAAAAGATAGAGTGCTTTAAAACCAACTCCTTCAAAGACTATTGTTATGGATCATGGCTATGGACCGGGCTTGCCACACACGCGCGCACCATGCCTCGCCGCCTGTCGCGTCCGCGTGCACATGCACATTTTTGTTTTGATTTTATTTGATTTTCTGTTACGAGTTTTTTGGAAATTTTTTGTTGAGTTTGACTCGGTCTAACAGGATCTAATATCGTATATCTCAACATTAGTAGATTCTCACGGGGGCTGTTAGAACCACAGGGTGTTCGAACTGCTATAAATACTGCCCTATCTCGTACACTCTCAGTACGTGAAACAATCACATCCAATACAATCTCCCTATCCCTCTGTCATAATTCTGCTATTGAAAAGTTTAAGTTTTTTGCGAAGTTTTCTTCTTCTTCAACGGCAACAATTTTTATCTGAGCAGAGGCATATCTTTCCATCTGAAGGCAAGTACTGGTGATCTATCGGGAGAGTCTTTACCACTAGGAGAGTGGCCATATTGACGTCCGGACGAGAGGACCAGCCATCTATCTTTTAGGGCAGTGCATCTGCATGACTACTTCACCCAGGCCAGCAAATCTTGTTCTTTCTAAATATTTTATATTAGTTGCATGTTTAGATTTTCAATAAGTAATAATTCTGATTTAAAATTTGCTAATTTAACTCGTGGTATAGGAAATAGTGACTATAGTACCCAATATTTTCATGATCTGCTATCACCTTGATGACAACCTTTCTACGTGTTGCTACCAAATTTGTCGCTTTAGTAACAATTAGAAAGAGAAAATTTAAGCAAATGTACATAAAAATGCCCTTGAAAATATTAAGGATGTTTTTTCCTACTTTATCATATACATTAATTCAGATTCGTTGATAGTGAATGTCAGCAGTGAATAATAGAAAATGAATTTCAAGGGATGTAGCATGAGAAGGAAATCAATGTACATTGAAATATAGGTTCATGCATATTCCACGTCTTCCAAATACCTGCATCTATGACTCATCTTTATTGTTTTTCAGGACCAAAATAAAGCATTCTAATACCAGGAAAGCAAGTGCCTTTTTAGACATGGATAATGTAACACTACTATCATACAGGAACATGTAGATGCTCTTTTTCTTTTAACACCCTCAATAAACACTCCACATGTATCCCTTACCTGTCATGGTATACTGTTGTAGAATCCAAAACGGGGATGGATTATAAGAACATATACCTGTTTGGTTGCCGTAACTGGCCGTAATTCGTAAGTCCTAATTAGTAAAATTTTTTACAGTTGTAAATGAGTTACATGCATGTAAGCTTTATGGTGTTTGGTTGGTAATATAAAGTTGTAAGTGGAAAACGTATTGTGTTTTACAATGTTTGGTTGTCGTAATGTGTAAGTCGTAAGCGAAAAAGTTGACCACAAAATTAACTATTTTGTGTTTTAAAAAGTTTTAATATTGCAAATAAGTATTAAAAATGCTAAATATTTAAAAAATTTAATATTAACATAAAAAAATAATACAAATTTGCATGACCACAAAATTAACTGTAACTAAGCTGTAAGTGAGTGGTAATTGGGTTGCAAGGGAGTAATAATTAGATTGTGTAAGCCCTTTACGAATTACGGTCCAAACAAACGCCGTAGTTGTAACTGGGTTGTAAGTCATTTACGATTTAAGGATTTTTACGCGAAACAAACGGCCCCTTACCCTTGCCCACCAATCCAGCAAACGCAATCTAACTGTTTATATTTCTTTTTCCTAATTGTCTATCGGCCCCAACTCTTATTGCATATTTCATCATGTTTTTCTATGCTTCAAACTTAGTTTATATATTGTCTTCCAACATAGAAGATAAACAAATGCAATGTGCCTTCTAGAGCCACCATTCCGTACTGTACCCGGATGTGTTACTTGGAATATGATGCTGGGTGAATCGACATTTATGACAAAGTCCCTAGCAAATGATATTGATCTACCTTACAATCCCTCTAACAATAAACAACACATTCACGAATTTCTTTCTTTCGGTTAAAAATAGTCATTATCACAAAAGAAAGAATGTAGAATGCAGAAACATGAAAAAATATTATTACCAACAATGCAACCTAAAACCTTTCCTACCACTAATGCCATAAATGCTCAACTCAGGGCATGTCAGAAGAAGTGTGACAAGTCTTACAAGGAAATGCCATGACAATCTTGATATGAGGACTAAGATATAAATAAGCATCAAGAACTCACAGGATATAACTTTCACATGACTAATTTTGTTCAACAAAGTATAGATGAAATTAGAAGGCATTACATCAGTACGACCATGAACCATATGTATCTAGAAAGCAGCACACGCTAGTAAAAAGTACCCTAAGATGCACCCAATATGCAAAAAAAAAAAAAAAAAAAATTGAAAAAAGATATTAATGATCTTACAAGCACATTTATCAAAAAAAAAAAACTAATAGAAAGGGGAGAAAGCAAAAATCAGTGCCTCCTTGCTCCTATTTTTTGTAGACTTGCTATTCTTTTATAAAACATACAAAAGGAGAAAATTTTCTTGCTGGTCATATTGTTCAAAAACATAGCGAAAAGTTCTATGCTTCATCTACATGATGATTGATTGTGTTGTTGCAAGGTTAAGGAAACGATGACAACTTTTGTGTCGTGTTTGTAGTTTTGGGAGAGCAGTGGTCCTAGCGGATATGGTGTTTAAACAAAAGAAATTTCAAGAAGGGTTTTCCAACCGAAGAAATAGAGTTCCTGGCTGGTCATTAAAATATATCTACGCACTTGCGCGTGCTATTGCAAGATACATGAAATGGCAGCACTAGTCCCGTCTGGTTTGAAAGGTTTTGAGAGAGTAGCTGCTATGATGTCTTCTAATTAACTCTATTCCAACAGACGGAATAGAGTAAAAGAAACTGATAATACAAATCTGTTGGATATTTTATTAAAATATATAAATAAGATTAAAATTTTAATTAAAACTTGACATGGTCTCCAACCACCTCTCCACTAATGACTTATTGCCATACAAAGTGGGGTAAGTTACATGTTAGTGGGGTAAGTTACATGTTAGTGGGTTAGTTAGGGACTAAAAGTTTTACTATATAAATACATCAACATAAGAAAGAAAAAAGAGGGATTTAAAAAAAATGGAAAAGGAATTCTCTCTCTCTCTTTCTCATATCAATTTCACTTTCTCCTTTTAATCTGGGCATTGCTTACTTTTCGAGGTCACCTCCCCTTCGTGGTCGTGCACGCAAGGGATACCGGCAGAGAGGGGTAGTATCGCTAAGGGGTACATCTGCCTTGGGCTGACCGCACGAGGTCGGCGATATGCCTTTTAGCGCAGTGATCACACGCCTTCCCTGAGACCGGTAACATTGTTTCATATTTTATTTTATTTTAATTGTTATTTTTATTTTGGATGGAAAACCCAACAATCTAAAAGGCATATCTATTTGATAAAATTGGTGGGTAAAGTAATTCCTGATGATCTAGAAAATATTCTTTATGAAAAGTATGTTATTACCTGTTATATGTGCTAACTTTCCTTTTAGCTGACTTGCACTGTTCCTTTTATGAATGCATCAACATTTCTTATTTTTTATATATGTGTTTCTGTGCCATTCCAGACACTATGTTTAAACATGAAATTTTATTATTTAGGTATTTATTTAATTCCATGTTTAAATCATGTTCTAAATAGACAGAAATTTCTTCTACCGTTTCAATTTCTTTTGAGTTCTCCTTCTGTTCCTCTTGGTTCGCTCACAAGAAATAAAATACGAGCAGAATAAGGCTCAGATATCTTTTCCCCCCTGAGTTCAATTTCGGGGAAAGGTTTGATCCTCTTCATCTTTTCATTCATTGTTTTTCTTTATAATCTCTTGTACTTCTTAGCTTGTTTCCTTGTATGATGCAAAATTCCATAGTTTTAGTCGTTAATGATTCATCCCAAAAGACCCACATGAGAAATGCTGTTGGAATTTTTTTTTGCCTGCCTGAAATTGTCGGCGTTCAAACATTGAAGTTGATAAAGATAAGGAAAACACGGCATTTGTAATTGGGTTCGTTTTGGGAATTACGCACAATGAATCCGAGATTGGTTTGCTTCTTTTTTGAACTTATCTAAGAGAATTTTAGGAATTTGAGACTAAGGAAAGTGTAGACCTCATGTGTTTATTCAAGATCATAATTGCATTTTGCTCTTGTTCACGGGTACAAAACACTAAAGGGCTGAATGGGTTCCTTGTAAGTGAGCACAAAATGCAGAAGAAAGGTTTTCTTCCTCAGTGAAAGTCACTTTGATAAATATAGGTGTAGATAGAGATTTCACGGAGTACGAGGAAGAACAGTTTGAAAGCGAATCCTAGCAATACATAGTGTTGGAAGTCATTGCAATGTTTGACTGAGTAGGTTTTTTTCTCTCTCTGATGATAGGTTATAGTCTGGTGCAAGTGGGATTTGAACCCCAGACGTCTTGCCTAATGCATAGAGGCTTTAACAAAGTTTACAGTAGCACATATGTCCTGTTAGCATGTGGATTTATTGGGGTATGGTTCCTGGTGCCCTAGTTAATTTAGAATAAAACTAGTTAGGATTTGATTCATCGGGGTATGGTTAATGGTGCCCATTAGGATTTTTTTTTTTTTTTTTTTTTGAGAGTAAGGATGGGGCTAATCATTGGGTTTTTTATCACAACTGCTTGTTTGAATACTTAGGGGGAATGCTTTGCCCATTTTGTTTATTTGAAATATCTATTATATATGATTTGTTACCTGATACTGAATATTAGGAATCTCATATTTTAATTCCCTCCAATTTGAATAGCTTTGAGAGAATAACATTAAGCTCCAGATATCTCAGATTCAACTGCTTCTTTATTTAGAAGCCTTTTGGTCTTGAGATTATGCACTTACAATTTAATGATATCTATGAATTTTATGATTAAGTCATCGAGTTGGCATGTATCAGATTTGTTCATGCTATTAGCCTTTGACGGCTTTAATATTTTGGCGTTGATTTTCTCAATTTATACTTGAACATAACATTTAATTTCCTATGGTTGTAGGTATGTTCTCCTTGTGAATGTTACCAAGTGCTCTAACATTGTCTGAAATTAGTTTACCGAGAACATCTTATGCAGGATTTTATGTTATAACTTTAAATGCATGTAGATTAGACCTAAATATATGTAGATGTGCTTCTAATATGAATACATATTATTTTATATCCCTCGTGCTTTATCTGGATTTGTATTCCATATAATACTAGCATAGGATGGCACATGCATCTAAAGAGTATTTATGGCTTTAATTGATAATTTGATATACAAGTTTTAAATAATTGAAGTCACATTCAGCTCTATTGGATAGTTTATTTTTTGATTATTTACATATGAATAATAATTAATTCTTACTATTACTGTATTTAGTGAGTAACTCTAGATTCATTTTGCTATTTCTTTTGTAGATTTTATTACAGAATCAATTATGTGTTATTTTAGTTACAGATCTTACCATAGACCATGTTCATTATATTACAAATATTTTCATGTCTATTCTGTAATTATGGAGGTTAAGGATTTTTTCTAGCTTTACTGATCAAAATTAAATTTTATATCTAATTTTGTTGATGATGTGTTTTAATAAGGCTATGATGGACAAACTGGTTATTAAACTCTGCTTGAGAAACAACTAAGAAAATTCTTTAATTGCACTATAATTCAAAACCAATTCAAGCTATAGTCTAATTGGTTCATCTAGCTATAATAATTCTTGCACTAGCTTTGCTGTACCTATATTGATCTTTTGAAGTTCACTCAATTTCTTTGTGGCAGTCTATTAAATAGTCCCTACCCCTATCATTGAGCTTTAATTAAAATATGAACTTGCAACAATAATACATACCACTCAATCTTAAATTTGCGCATGCTACTATATTTTGATATTTAGCACTCCTAAAATTAATTTGATTCTCTAACTCTTGATTAATTTCTTCACATATTTTTGTATATCATTGTTGCTATTGGTTACATTTTACAGGACTATGAGCCATTACCCATTGTAATATTTTTAAAATAACCCCATCATATGTTTGAATTATGTTGCTAGCTTGCTATTTAGAGCCTAGACGTGTAGATACTTGTTTAATTGTCTAATTGCATTCTTGTGTAGATACTGCACTGATAATTTAGAGATTTCATTGCAATTAATATAACCATTTGTTATACTCTTTAAGGCTCAGATTTCAGATGTATTTATTTTCTGTTCGTAATTAATCTTGTGCTATCTGCAAGATAATTTTATCACAACTGTGTTATGATTAATTATCATTGTTATTCATTGATATCCTCATAATTGAAAAATTAAGCAAGATCCCGCCTTTAGTTTGCATACTTTAAGCATTTGCAGATTGATAATTATCTGATTTATTAAAATTTTCAAATAGAGTTCAATTTTCAATGCTTGGTTAAATCTCACTAACAAATGTTTGAATTCATTTGTTATTTGTTAAATCGGTTTCCCTAAATAGAATGAGCAACAACAGGTGTGGCATACTCGTGGGAACAAGAAGCACTTGTGCTCGTATGGTCAGTTTATCTTATCAATTTAATTCTTACATTTGAAAATTATATGTATATTGTGGCATTTATCTTTAAGCATTATCAGTTTACAAAGGTAAGACTTTAGTTCTATATATGCTAGAACATTCATTATCATTCTTTACTGATAAAGATATTGAGAACAAAACTAAATTACACATATGGTTCGACGATATTGCAAATGTCAATACTTTAATGTATTTGATAATGCAAGTGTTACATAATATATATTGTTTCATTTTGCAATGATTTGAATGTTATCTAAAAATCAAATGTTATATGTCTCCCAAATTGAGGGAGAAGTTTTCTCATAAGATGGGCAGTAATGCTTGCATCAAAATATGAAACATATGAAAGGCTTTAAGCCACATATATGATCCTGGACCTTATAAAGTCCATTCTGATAAAGGGTCTATCTAGGAAAATAATCCTAGAATCATCGAGGGGGATGAGGTTAAGCCCATAGTAGAGATCACCGACAGTGGGAACCCAACCTTCTTGATTGCTGAGCTGGTCCCATGAAAGAGGTTCAATGTGGTAGAAACACAGCTGGACTGGTGATTCTCATGTGGAGCACTGACCTTGGAGATTATACTCCTACTTGTAGCACTAGATGCATTTATGATTTGCACTATATAGCTACTACCTCATTCCTATGATGACAGTGCTCATATTGTGATCGGTTAGGCTGAGCTTATGCTCTTAATAAGTCCAACGCATGTAGTATGGGAGGTATCACTCCGATCACAGATACCTTTTGAGGGCTTACCTACGTGAGAGGAATCGTGAAGCCGCGGTTGGGGGGGCAGGGCTGACCCCTAGAAACTCTCATGAGTCGGTATGTGAGCATGGCCATAACGCTCCACCCCGCGACCCAATATTGTAAGCATTCTATGTGTGCTTTTGTCAATTCTTGATAAAGGGGCCTAATTCAAGGCCTAGTCCATTATGTCCCTCAAGATGCGACAAAATGTCACTAAGTGTAGGTTCAAAGCCGGAAGCTACCTGCACCGATTGCATAGGATACATGCCCAGATATTCTTACATCTTTTATATTTTTATTTGAAATTTTAATCTTTTGGGGGGGACTGTTGGATATTTTATTAAAATATATATAATAAGATTAAAATTTTAATTAAAAACTTGACATGGTCTCCAACCACCTCTCCACTAATGACTTATTGCCATACAAAGTGGGGTAAGTTACATGTTAGTGGGGTAAGTTACATGTTAGTGGGGTTAGTTAGGGACTAAAAGTTTTACTATATAAACACATCAACATAAGAAAGAAAAAAAGAGGGATTTAAAAAAATGGAAAAGGAATTCTCTCTCTCTCTTTCTCATATCAAATTTCACTTTCTCCTTTTAATCTGGGCATTGCTTACTTTCGAGGTCACCTCCCCTTCGTGGTCGTGCACGCAAGGGATACCGGCAGAGAGGGGTAGTATCGCTAAGGGGTACATCTGCCTTGGGCTGACCGCACGAGGTCGGCGATATGCCTTTTAGCGCAGTGATCACACGCCTTCCCTGAGACCGGTAACATTGTTTCATATTTTATTTTATTTAATTGTTATTTTTATTTTGGATGGAAAAAACCCAACAAATCTACTGCTACAATCTCTTTAGGCTAATGGATAATCGGGGTTGGGGGGGGGGGTGGTAGGTACAAAAGAATAAGATAACACAAACAAAACTTATAATTCTATTAGACATTGAAAAACAAAAGCACTGTCTACCATCAACACAAAAGAATAATCCTGGCCGAATCAGATAATGCAATAATGCTTCAAATGGTACCACAATAAAAGTACCTCAATCATAAACTAATCCTTCTAAATAAAATGTATGGAGAAATCAAATTTATACCAACATGCAACCCAAACAATCTTATCAACAGATCTCAATTAATTCTATAAACAGTAAAAGAAGGGCACACAGTTCCTTTCAAGAACAACAACTATCTAAGGAAAATTTGTACATATCTAGCAACAGAAAGAAAAATGTAGGATGATCCAATGACAAACCTGAGCCACTGAGCCCAGTGACCCAAACAACACATCCCTTCAGCTTCAGCAGCTTCTGCCTGTCTGCCTTCCCAACTTAGCATTCTTGCCAGAATATGTTGGTCGATTTCCCCAAAGAAGAAGACATCGATTCCTCGATCAATATAGCTTTCTTTACCTGCCAACAACATAAAAGTTCAAGGGCAAAAAAGGGGAAAAAAAGTCAAAGAACATGAGATTCCTCCATCTGGGTCTTTTACCAATCACATTAACCTTCCAAAAAACAAATAAAAATCTGCAGAAATTGGCAAAAGGGCGGCAACTTAGCACAGATCTCTAAACCTTCACCATTCAAAACCTAATCCAATTAGAAATTGGGCATGTAGACTTTGCATTACCTTTTTACAAATTGAAATATTTCACAGGAAATTCAATGTCGGGCATCAAGACAAGGGACCGACAATAAAATACCTGAGGAAATGAGGAAGCGAGAGAGCTGTGTCTTGCTGTTGCTCTTCACAAAAAACATTGGGCAGCTTTTATTTCGTTATTAAACTAGATTACCGCTTACTATCAAACCGAGCCGCGTAGAAGAGGGAGGGAAAAAAGAGTAAAAAGGTGAGGAAGAGGAAGCAAGAAGGGGAGGAGACAAGGATGGGGAATAGAGAGCCGCTCATTCTCTATGTTACTTTCTGGACAGACAGATGGATAGAATTCAAGAAGGAGTCACGGGAGAAATCTCATTTCACTCGATTTGATTAAATTAAATTAGTATATCATCGTAGACAGTGGGAAACCAACTGATCAGGAGGAGATCGGTTAGGAGGAGAAAGATGAGGGAGAGATGAAGATGGGTGAGGGGGGAGGAGGGGAGCAGAGAAGAGAAAAAGGAGGGAGTCTCTCCTGCGGATGAAGACATACGGACAGACAAAGTTTCTATATGAGTTACAAGAAAAAAACCTCTCTTTGATTAGTTTAGATAAAATTAGTATACCGCTGTTGTCAGTGGAAAACTAACCAATCGGTCAATAGGAGGAGGAGAGAGGAAGAAGAAGGAAGAAGAAAGGGGCTCTCTCGTGCGCGGATAAAGACAAATGGACAGATTTTGGGCCTGTTTGTTTCGTTGCAAAACGTCCCAAGTCGTAAGTCGTAAAATGAGAATGGAAAAAGTGAACTGTAGCAGATAAAATATATTGTGTTTTACGGTGTTTGGTTGATAAAGTGAAGTGTAAATGGAAAAGTATATTGTGTTTTACGGTGTTTGGTTGATAAAGTGAAAGTGTAAATGATAAAGTATATTGTGTTTTACGGTGTTTGGTTGGTAATGTAAAAGTGTAAGTGGAAAAGTTGACCACAAAATTAACTGTAGCAGTGATTTAAATATTATAAATACTATTAAATTAAATCTACTATTGCAAATTAAATTGTATTAATAAATTTGAGATAAAAAATTAATAATCTTAATATTTTATTTATAACAATAATATTAATAAAATATTAGTATGAATAGTAAAATATTACTAAAATATTAACTAAATAAATAATATAAAATTTTAAGAAAATCTAAAGAACATTAATAAAATTTTAAGAATACTAATAAAATATAAATATTAAAAAATCTTACAAAAATAATAAAATATACTTATAATATTATAATATTAAAAATACTTGAAAATTGTAATATAAATTTTATTATAATATTATTGTAATAATAGAGAAATATAAATTAATAAAGTAAAATATAATTATAATTTAATAATAAATTATCATTATAGTATTATTATACTGAATTATTATTACAATATTACATAATAAAATATATAATATAATAATAAAATATATTATGATATTAATAAAGTAATTTTTTATATTAAAAAATAAATAATTAAATATATAGTAAAGTATAATATTGTTATATTAATAAAATATTAACTCTAAATAAAATAATAAAAAATGGAATAAGTATTAATAAAATAATAAAGTATTAAATAAAATATTAAATTAAAATATTAAATATTAAAACAATATTAAAAACAATAAAAAATTAAAGATTAAAATATAAAATAATTAAATAATTAAATAAGAAATTGAACACTATTTAAAATATTAAATATTTAATAATATTAAATTATATATTGATTATCAAGTAACTGTTTTGAACGATAAGTATACTACAAGTGAGAGTTACATGACCACAAAATTAACTGTAGCAACTGCAAGTGGGAAAATATGAGTGTAAAAAGTGAGATTTACATGACCACAAATTTAACTGTAGCAACTGCAAGTGGGAAAAGAAGAGTTGCATTTTGCAACTTGTTTTTCAGCGAAACAAACAACGGAAAATGGAAAAGAAGTTTTACGACTTGCGTTTTGCGGCGAAACAAACATGCCCTTTATATGAGTCGCGGGAGAAAACCTCCATTCGATCGGATTTGACTAACATACCACATTCGGGCGTTAAGAAACCGACCTACGACGATGACGTCAGTGAGAGGGAGAGGAGGACAGAGGGGGAGGGGGAGGGGGAGGGGGAGAGAGTGGGAGGGGAGAGGGAAAAGGAGAGCAATTGAGAGAGGAGAGAGGTGAAGAGGGGGAGGGGGGGGAGGGCGAGTGGGGAGAGGCGGAGAGCAAGAAAGAGAGGGAGAGGGAAGAGAGAGGGAGAAGCGGAACACGAGTGAGAGAGTGGAGATGAACGGACGAATAAAATTTGTGAAGGAGTAGAAAAAACTTCTCTTCATTTGATTTTGATTAAGGAGAAAAAAAAGACAAGAGTGCTATTTATAGAAAGGGCAGTGAGAGGAAGAAACTGTTGGGTTTGCTACAGAATCCTCAATCGGAATAAAAATGGGGACCGGATAGCCGTCGACCAATCGAACGGGAATGAGGTGGCAAACGGTTCGCACGCGGGCCGGATCCTTAAAGATCCACATGCGGATCCACTAGTAAATCTAGGAGAATACAAACCGATAGCTAAGATTCAACTTCAGATTCAAATCCGTAAACGGCCCCGAAAAAACAAATTGCCGTTTTGACAAGCCCATTTAGCTTTGTGGGTTCGGCCCAAGGTCCTTAGAAACTGAGTTCTAATTTCTGGAGATGGAAAATAGTAGAGAAATAATAAAGTGAGGACGAGAAAGGGGCAGAGAAATGCAGTCGCTGTATCTACTGGTCCGGGGCTCCTCCGACTGCAGAGGCGGCGGCGGCGGAGGAGGGATTCTTCCTCTCCCTTCATCAAGAAAGCTCGCCTCTTTAGTTGGGATGTGGGCCGGCACCTACGGCCGAGCACGAAGGCCCAGCGACGGGGCTGGGCCGGTGAAGGCGGCAGCGGCCGGCGGGATCAGGACCACTACTCCGTTCTCGGGATCTCAAGGACTGCCTCCTCTGGCGACATCAAGAAGGCGTATCGCCTTCTCGCGAGAAAGGTCGTTGCTTTTCCGCAGACTCCTCTTTTATTATTTTTATTATTAAGGTAGGTTCTCGGCACAAAACTTTAAAAACAAAAATATAGTGGATTACACGGAAAATATGCGGAAAGGCGTTTTTTTTGGCCAAAAGAATCTTGGAAATTTCAACAGTAATAAGTCCTCTAATTTAAATAAGCATGTTCGGATTTTGTACGGTGACTTGATCGGACAATTCAAATTGAAGATTAGGGGGATGAAATTGCAAACGGCATTCAGTCAGAATAGAGTTTCTCAGTATTCCCAAACACAGAGAGACATTTGGGTGTACTTGGTTCAAAACGTTTAGTTTCTTTTACTTTTACTTTTGAATTGGTTTTTGGTATTGACCATTTAATGAAATAGGGTGGCCATAGTACTCCTTTTCGTCTTAAAAATGCCGAAGGTGCAAAACGAGAATTATTGTTATAAAAAGAGGAATGTGTGGAGGATGTTTCATCGCTCAATGATGACGATTATGTAGAATCAATAGTTTCTGAAGTTGGGTTCTTGGATGAAATATTGTTCTTGCAGTACCTAGTCATTAGACTAGGCCCGTATGCTGAATTTTATATAGTGACAGTGGTACGCCTGTGAACTACAGGGAAAGGGATGCCAAGCTGTGATGGTGTCGCGAAGTACATTACTTTACTTGCAATAAGAAGTGTGTGCACGCATGTGTGTTTACCACATAATTCAACAATCACTCCATTCAAACTCACATCATTTTCATTATAGGTTTCATTATGATTCTGTTTTAACTTGTAATGCCTCTGTTGTAAGATTGCAATAATGTATTCTACTTGAATCTCCATCATGTCAATTGAGCTTGTTATTTGAATCTATAGTATTTTTTTCACAAATTTCCATCTTGATTCGCATCTCACTCACATTTTTCATAAAATTTTGGCCCAATTTTCTTGATTCATTTCTATGGCATTCCCTGCTTCTCCTACTAAGTAACTATATTTGCTACATCCCTTCATTTCTTAACAATTATCTTAATTACATATTTGTGACACCAATTGGACACTTAATGGATTACAATAATAGAAACTTCTAAGAAGCAGAATGAGATGCTTTAAGAACATCAATCAAATACTACTATGGACTTTACAAGTGCAAGAAATATTGTTACTGTGAGGCTCATAAAATGTGAATTGGAAAGTGTACACTGCGTATTAATAAGAGACACTGGGATACTAAAGAACTTCAATGTTACTTAGAAACATCTATATGAATAAGATATAACTAAGAACCCAACCCCCCCCCCCCCCCCCCAACACACACACACACTGATGAGGACATCATGCCACCGCCCAGGAGCAGGTTCGATCGAGTATACTTCAGGAGGCGACGCGCTGGTCTTCTATGGCTTTAGATGGGACTTGTTTCAGGCGTTATTGATAGTAGATGTTTTTAGTTTTATTTATTTTCCTTTTATTTTTGTTATTTTGTGGACGTTTAGTACCACATCGGTTATTTTCCAGTAGTCATCTTTTGTAAAGCCTATATAAGGCCCCTTAAACTATTGGAATGGAATTATTGAATGATTAAAATTTCTACAAATTATTTGGTAATTCTTGAGTCTCTTTTGCTCTTGAGTTTTGGGTGAGAAGCCCGCGTAAGGGGTGGAAACCCAAATTTTATCTTTTTTCTCAATTTAAATCTTGGTTCGATTTGAAGGTGATTGCGATCCAGGTGGTTTTACATCATTTTGGTATCAGAGCACCGGTTTTCAATCCCCTTCAAAATTTCCTTTTTCCAAATTTTTTTTTCTAGTCTCCAAACCCTAGATCTATCTCAACTCCAGATTTAGATCCATTCAAAAAAAAAAAAAAATTTACACTGTTCAAAAAAAAAAAAAGGAAAATTACAGTGAGATTCCGTCAAAAAAAAAAAAAAAAAAATCCCAGCAAATTCCCAATCGCACTGTTCATCATCACCCTCAATTTCCCTTTTCCAAATTCCCCTGCGAGCAGATCTCCTCCGCCACCACCTCAGGTCAACGACACCCAGCCTGCATCCACGGCCCTCGACAGCACCATCAACGCCTCTTCCTCCGCCGGATCTTGCCGCCTTCGTCCTTAGCCGTCGACGGCCTCCAACACCAGAACCACCGGCGCCTCCACCGCCCTCAGGCGACATCACCACCGCCGCTGCCTCCTCCAGACGTCGCCCCAGATCTCATCGAGCTCGCCGGAGACCTCCAACCACACCCACGTCCTCGCCGCTTCCCGATCTCCGCCACCAGCATCATTACCACCTCCCGACGCCCCCACAGCAGCACCACCACCGACGAGTTCCTTCAGCCACCTTCGACGCCTCCAGGTCTCGCCGGAGCGCCGCCGTGACCGGATCTCCAGCGTCGTCGCCATCCTGAGGGCAGATCGGAGGGAAGAAGAGTAATCGGGCTCGTCGGCGTTCTCCGATCCACGGCGTCATCTCCCCAGGGTTGTCGGCACGCCCAGATCAAGACCGTCCCCTCCCTAGGCTCGTCGGGGCTTCCAAAAACTCCATTCGACACCACCGGAGCAGGAACAACCCTCGACGCCGTGCCCCACTGTGTCGCACCGTCGTCAAAAGTCATCGCCTTCCACCACCCATCGAGGCAGTCGCCGTCGCCCTCCACCACCGCAGTCGGAGCTTCGCCGGCCATCTCCGCCGACCGAATCCGCCGAGCTCTGCCCTAGATCTGAGCTCGAATTGGGGTTCAGACTCAAGTGTGGTTTCTTTTTAAGGGACTCAACCCAACCTGAGTTGGGTCCAATCCGACCCAGCTTGGACCGGACTTGGTTCAACAGGAATTCAAACCAGATCAAGTCTGGTTCAGTTCAGTTCAGATACAGATCAGATCTTCCAGAGGTCTTTTCGGACTCGTTTCAAGTCCGATTCGATCCGTTTTCGAGGCTGTGGATTCGTGACGACCAGTACTACGCGCCTGCAGCAGTATCGTTCAGGTTTGAGTTACGGTCGTCGTCCCAGGTAACTTTGAATATTCTGTCAGTTTTTCCTGCCATTTAATTTAAATAGCTAGTCCTTCCAATCTGTCGCATGATAGAATTTATTGACTGTTGCCCACTATATAAGCGAGTTGTGTGATTCTGATCTTGAGTGGTAACCGCCCTAATATTAATTGTGCAACTAAATTAATTTGAATTTGTGGTTACTTGATTAATCTTGAAAATTAACTGTATCAGCACGTGTTTTATCACTGTCTCCACATTACAATTTCTTAATCACGTGTTAGTCTCATTAGCTTAAAATTGGTATTAACTTTCACCATTCTAATCTCTGACTCCTCCTGCATAACATACATATCCTAAGGACAGCTTGCATTTAGGGTCAGTGAGAATCTTGCATGCCTACTAGAAGTGGTAGAACTTTTTCTATAGGCGAAACTTCAGCACCAATGGACCCTAGCATTCATGATACCCTTAACACAATCCTACAAAAGATGGAGAGCATGGACAGGCAACTACAAGAAGTTAAGGATCAGGTTGATGTCAACTGTAGGGATCTAGCAACCAGAATTGGTAGGCTAGAAACCAATAGGAGAAGAATTAGGGATGATGAGAGTTCTCGAAATGACAGTAGGTCTCCTAGGCGTGAGCGAGGCCATGACAGTAGGTCTCCTAGGCGTGAGCGAGGCCCACCTTACTGGACAACTGATGCCGATGCCCAGTATATCAGGAGCGTTAAAGTTGATGCTCCTTCTTTTGACGGGCGTTTAGACCCTCAGGTCTATATCGATTGGCAGTTGGCCATGAACCGATATTTTCGTTGGCATGATATGTCTGAATCAAGAAAGGTTCGATTGGCTGTTATGAAATTAACGGGACAAGCGGGGCAATACTGGGAAAATTTAGAGAGGATGATGAGGTACAGAAGGGAAGACCCCGTGGACACTTGGGAAAGCATGAAAGAGAAGCTTATGATGAAGTATGTTCCACCATCATTCAGTCAACAATTGTTGGACAAATGGAATCGATGGACCCAGGGAAACAAATCAGCCGCTGATTACATTGCTAAGTTCGATGAATATCTGAATCGGTGTGGAGCTATTGAGTTAGAATCTCCTGAACAGACCCTATCTAGGTTTAGGTCCGGTCTTAGGGATGATTATCGCCGAGAGCTCATTGCTCGAGGCATCACGACTCTAGAACAGGCATATCAGCTAGTCACCGACCTAGATGAGTCTAGAGGATCCTACTTTAACCGAAGTAACTTTAAGGATAACTCTAGAACCACCACTACTGGCCAGCCAAGCTTCAACCGAACACTTCCTACCCCAAGTAAACCTGCCTCCAGTTCCTCTAGCGTCAAACCAGCAGGTCCTTCTGGTACAAAGCCCTTTGTATCCGAGAAGAGAACGGTAAGTGAACCAGGAAAAGTCAACCCTAGAACCCAATGCTACAGGTGTCAAGGGTATGGTCACCTTGCCAGCCAGTGCCCGAGTCAGACCAAAACCCTCTTCGTCGAAGTTCCCATTGAAGATATAGAAGGAGAGGATGATGGAGAAGAAGTGGTGCACCAACAAGACGATGACTCGGATGCCTCTGTCGAAGAGTATGAATTTAATGGGTGCATCCGAACTGTGGAAATGACGAGCTTACCTCCTAGTGTAGCTCGCACCCAATTAGGAGTGGTTAGATGTACTTTAACCCAGCCTGAACCACTCAACGACTGGAGAAGGACTGCCATATTCCAAACTTGCACGAAAATTGGCAATAAGAACTGCAAGGTAATAGTGGATAGTGGCAGCTGCATCAACGCTGTGGCGTCAAAGCTAATCACCACCTTGGGGATGACGCCGGTGAAGCATCCAAACCCCTACAAAGTTACATGGATCGATGCTACATCTATCGATGTTCAAGAGAGATGTCAAATTCCCATCCAGTTTGCCACGTACACAGAAAATGTGTGGTGTGACATACTACCCATGAATGTAGGTCATATCATTTTGGGTCGACCATGGTTATTTGACCTAGATGTGACCATACATGGACGTACCAATCAGTGTTCGTTCGTCCATAATGGGAAAAAGGTGAAGATTATGCCAAATCAACCGAAGCCGCCAACCCGAGAGAAAGTAGCTGATAAAGGGAAAGATAAAGTGGACGTTATAAATCCAAAAAAAAGGGTTGATAAGGGCAAAGGTAAGATGGAAATGAATTTGATTAGCCACGATCAAATTGAAAAGAGCTTGCAAGATGGCTCGACTTGTTATGCTCTCGTGGCTCGAGAGGCTAGCCGGGATATCGAGGAGCAGATTCCTGAGCACATCAAGCCAATTCTGGAGGAGTTTTCCGAAATCCTCCCACAAGATCTTCCAGGTGAGTTGCCCCCTATGCGAGACATTCAACATGCTATTGATCTAGTCCCAGGAGCGACTTTACCAAATTTGCCCCACTATAGAATGAACCCAACTGAACATGCGGAATTGCAACGACAAGTAGAAGAGCTACTTGACAAGGGGTTCATCAAGGAGAGCTTGAGTCCATGTGCGGTTCCCGCACTTTTGGCGCCAAAGAAGGATGGTACATGGCGTATGTGTGTGGATAGTCGTGCAATTAATAAAATTACCGTCAAGTACCGTTTTCCCATTCCCCGTCTTGATGATATGCTGGATCTGATGACAGGTGCCACAATCTTCTCCAAAATTGATCTTAAGAGCGGGTACCATCAGATTAGAATCCGACCCGGGGATGAATGGAAAACCGCATTTAAGACTAAAGACGGGTTATATGAATGGTTGATCATGCCATTTGGACTGTCCAATGCTCCAAGCACCTTCATGAGGGTAATGACCCAATTGTTTCGGCCGTTTATCGGTAAGTTCGTGGTGGTCTATTTTGATGACATACTGATCTACAGCCAAACCCAGGAGCAACATGTGGGACATCTGAGGCAAGTCCTCCGCACACTCCATGCTGAGAAATTTTATGCAAATCCCAAAAAGTGTGCTTTTTGTATAGACAGGGTTATCTTCCTAGGATTTGTGGTTTCCTCCGAGGGAGTTTCCGCAGACCCTGAGAAAGTGAAGGCAATAACCGAGTGGCCACAACCCCGGACGATTAGGGAAGTCAGAAGCTTTCACGGGTTAGCCACTTTCTACCGTCGGTTCATTAAGAATTTTAGTGCTATCATGGCACCGATCACCGACTGTTTAAAGAGTGAGGTGTTCCAGTGGACACCTGCTGCCTCCAAAGCTTTCGCTGAAATAAAGAAGATGATGACGGAAGCTCCTGTAATGCGTCTCCCTGATTTTTCAAAAGCTTTTGAAGTAACTTGTGACGCATCGGGACTAGCAATAGGTGGTGTACTGAGTCAGGAAAACCACCCGGTTGCTTATTTCAGCGAAAAATTAAATGATGCCCGTCAACGCTACTCCACTTATGATAAAGAATTTTATGCGGTTGTACAGGCGTTGCGCTACTGGAGACATTATCTGCTGCCACAGGAATTCGTGTTGTACTCAGATCACGAAGCGTTAAGGTATCTCAACTCCCAGAAGAGATTAAACGCGAGGCATAGCAAATGGGTGGAGTTCTTGCAAGATTACACTTTTGTCCTCAAACATAAAGCAGGCATCGAGAATAAGGTCGCTGATGCGCTGAGTCGACGTGTCACGATCTTGGTGGCAATGAGCACAGAAGTGGTTGGATTTGAGAAATTAAAAGAGGAGTATGAATCATGTCCTGATTTTGGGAACATTTATGTCACGTTACGAGACGGCCCTGTTCGTGAGATGTACGGTTTTCTCCTTCAAGACGGTTATCTCTTCCGATTCCGTAAGTTGTGTATTCCCCGTACGTCCCTCAGGGATTTTCTCTCTTGGGAACTACATGCTGGAGGTCTGGCGGGACATTTCGGTCAGAACAAGACAATTGAGGCCGTTGAACACCGATTCTACTGGCCGAGTCTGAAAAGAGATGTCTCTAAAGTAGTTAGCCAATGTCGCACGTGTCAATTAGCCAAGCAACAAAAGCAGATTGCCGGACCTTACACTCCTCTTCCTGTACCTAATTGCCCCTGGCAAGACGTGAGCCTAGACTTCATACTAGGACTGCCTAAAACTCAAAAGAAGCATGATTCTATCCTAGTGGTAGTTGACCGATTCTCAAAAATGGCTCACTTCATCCCGTGTTCCAAGACCTCAGATGCGTCTCGAGTGGCTGTCTTATTCTTTGATCATATCGTAAAGTTGCACGGGATACCTAAAACCATGGTGTCTGATAGGGATGTTAAGTTTGTTAGCTATTTCTGGAAAACACTTTGGCATAAAATGGGCACCAAACTGAAATTCTCAACCGCCTTTCACCCACAGACAGATGGTCAAACCGAGGTGGTAAACAGATCGCTAGGAAATCTCCTCAGGTGTCTAGTTGGAGAAAATTTAAAAACTTGGGATCTCATTTTGCCTATGGCTGAATTTGCATATAACGGCTCTGTCAATAGGACTACGGGTCTCAGTCCTTTTGAAATAGTAAACGGTTTTAAGCCCAGGCAACCCATTGATTTAATTCCCATGGCTCATCATCATTCTAGGGTATCAGACTCCGCATCAGCATTTGCATCCCATATCCATGCATTACATGAGGAAGTCAGAGACAAGATAATGAAAAATAATACTGATTATAAAGCTTCTGCCGATCTACATCGCCGATTAAGGTCTTTTAATGTCGGAGATTATGTGATGGTCCGCATGCGACCCGAACGGTTTCCACCAGGAACCGTGAAGAAATTACACGCGCGAAGTGCAGGGCCATTCAAGATTATTAAGAAAATCAATTCAAATGCTTATGTGGTGGATCTCCCACCTGACTTTGGCATTAGTTGCACCTTTAATGTTGAGGATTTGGTTCCATATCGAGGTACTTTTGATACCCCTTCTGATCCATTTGTGGATGAGTCAAGCCGAGACCTTCTTTCTGAGAGCCCCCCACTACCTCCACTTCCCCCTAAAATGTCCTATGCAACAGAACATATAGATTCTATCTTGGATGATCAGATTATCTCTACTGGAGATAGAGGGACGAGACGCTATCTCATTAAGTGGACGGGAAAACCTGATTCAGAAAATTCTTGGATTACTGAGGAAGACCTCCAGCGTCTTGATCCTGATCGACTGGAGCACTATCACAGTAGACAGCAGTTCTGTCCCCCACACTCGACAGGGTCGAATTCCTTCCACCCGGGGGGAATTGATGAGGACATCATGCCACCGCCCAGGAGCAGGTTCGATCGAGTATACTTCAGGAGGCGACGCGCTGGTCTTCTATGGCTTTAGATGGGACTTGTTTCAGCGTTATTGATAGTAGATGTTTTTAGTTTTATTTATTTTCCTTTTATTTTTGTTATTTTGTGGACGTTTAGTACCACATCGGTTATTTTCCAGTAGTCATCTTTTGTAAAGCCTATATAAGGCCCCTTAAACTATTGGAATGGAATTATTGAATGATTAAAATTTCCACAAATTATTTGGTAATTCTTGAGTCTCTTTTGCTCTTGAGTTTTGGGTGAGAAGCCCGCGTAAGGGGTGGAAACCCAAATTTTATCTTTTTTCTCAATTTAAATCTTGGTTCGATTTGAAGGTGATTGCGATCCAGGTGGTTTTACATCACACACACACACCATGGTTCAAAGTCTCGGTCTCGGCCGCCGACTCGGCCGGCACCGAGACGGATCGGTCTCGGCGACTCGGATCGGACTCGGGCGATACGCAAAAAACGCTACATAGAGCGCCAAAAAAATTATGAAAAAATCATGACAAATCATAAAAAAATGTAAACATTCAAATTCATGCATCACATATTCAAAACATATCACCTAACACTCAAAACATAACGTGAAAGCATAAATACAAGCGTCGTCGGTAGAAAAATTACAAAATACTATTAGATTAATTAACCTAAATTAAGTTAAATTAACTTTACCTAAACTAACCTAAATTAAATGACATTAAATGCAAATTAATTAGAGAGAGAGAGGAACAGAGAGAGGGAGAGAGACGGAGACAGAGGAGAGAGAGAGGAACACAGTGGAGGAGAGAGAGAGAGAGACAGAGGGAGAGACAGAGAGAGACTGACAGGGAGAGGGGGAGAGAGAGAGAGAGACAGAGAGGGGGAGAGAGACTGAGAGGGAGAGAGAGAGAGAGAGAGATACAGAGAGAGAGAGAGAGTGGGACAGAGAGAGAGAGATACAGAGTGTGAGAGAGAGAGAGAGTGCGACAGAGAGAGAGAGAGAGATACAGAGTGAGAGAGTGCGACAGAGAGAGAGATAGAGATACAGAGAGAGAGAGAGAGTGCGACAGAGAGAGAGAGAGATACAGAGTGAGAGAGAGAGAGAGTCCGACAGAGAGAGAGAGATACAGAGGGAGAGAGAGAGAGAGTCCGACAGAGAGCGAGAGAGAGAGACAGAGAGCGAGAGCGAGAGAGAGACAGAGAGAGAGAGAGAGCGCGCCCTGCGGAGAGAGAGAGCCGGGAGAGAGAGTAGCTGCGGGGAGAGAGAGAGAGAGAGAGAGAGAGAGAGAGCGCCGCTGCAGGCCAGAGAGAGAGAGCGCGCGCCGCTGCGGCCTGCGGGGAGAGAGAGAGAAAGAGAGGGAGAGAGAGGCACAGAGGGAGGGAGAGAGAGACTGAGAGGGAGAGAGGGGAGGAGTTACCTGCGACGGCGACGGCGACGGCGACGGCGACGAGGTGGGACGGCGAGGGCCGGAGGGCGTCGCGGGGGAGACGGCGAGCGCGAGAGAGAGAGAGAGATCAGATCTGATCTCTCTCTCTCTCCCCGAGCGGATTTTTAAGGAGAAAGTCACGGGTCGCCGAGTCGACCCGGATCGGGTCCGACTCGGACCCGACTCGGGCCCGATCCGGGTCGACTCGGCGATCCAAGACTGACTCGGGCCTCCGAGTCAAACCGGAGGCCGCCGAGTCGGATACGACTCGGCCGAGTCGTATCCGACTCGGCCGATTCTTTGTTCACTGACACACACACACACACTCAAAAAAAAAAAAAAAAAAAAACCCACCGACCAACCATTACCACCACCACGATGACACACAAATCCCCCAACTCACTCTATCTCGATCAAATCCCAACCGTTCGGTGTCTATTATCTTGACACCTCCAGCTGTAGGAACTTCTCTCCAGTATGCCCTTGAAGCTACATGATGAAGATCCACCTATTTGATCACATGTTGATGTGGGCATGACCAGTGAGTATCGATTGTACAGTAAATAGATGTAAGAAAATGGAAACTGAATGATGGTTTTTTTTTTTTTTTGGCTAATCAAACTGACAGATGGTTGAACCTTGCAAAATAACAATCCAAGATACCATATTAAAATATTTAGAATTTCTTTATCGCAAGATTTTTCAGTCTACATGTTAATGGTATATAAGTATCAAAGGGATCTTGTTTTAGCTCTATGTATATGTCACAATGATGGAATTGGCTAACATACCTTTTTAAGTTTCACGCGCTAGGAATAGCATGTGTTTTCTTCTCTAAATTTGAGCAATTAATTTTGGAAACCATCATAAAGATAGCATATATCTGTTTTACCACCATCCTTAGTTACAGCCATAGAAAATAATGGAACTAATTATGACAGCATAAACTTTGTATCGTTGGACCAGATTCCATCAAAAGGAGTGCCCAAGATTTGTTAAATAAATAAATTTGACCTATGGAAACAGGATTTTCCTTGTGATTATATGAATTTGAAAAAGGATGATACAAGATGCAATTTTCTGTTGCAAGGTATTTGAAACAACCTTGGGTAGATGGGATAATGCTTCCTGATAACTTGTGAGGCATGTTATCATTATGTTCATTGAAGTAATAATCATAGAAATTAAAAAAAGAACTATATGTTTGATTTTTGCAACAAGAACATTTTAGAGATCTTTTAAAGCTGACAGATTTCAGTGGTATACAAGAAGCTTTTGGGTTTTGGCTGCAGAGTGAACTTTTAATTACCCTCTTAGAAATAAGCTGTGCATCAGTGCATCTACTAGACGTTTTATTTGGGTTTTCTGCATCCACTTGATGTATCAAGCATACCTAGTTCATCAGTGTTTATTCTATTTAATGAGATCATGCTTTTATACTGGAAAGCTTGTAGAACATATGTTTTATTTGCCCAACGATACAACTTACACCATCACCTTGACTTTTTGCAGTACCATCCTGATGTTAGCCAAGATTTACAAGCGGGTGAGGTCTTTAAAAGCATCCGGTTGGCATATGAGGTGATTAGCATACTACTTTTCTGACTTGGGCTAATATACAGTCTCCAACTAAGATATCAATTTCCATGCTATGCAGAAAATCCTTTTATTTACTCTAACCAAAGTCTAGGTGTGCTGTAATTTGTCATCCTCAATCACAAATGTTTATAGCAATTCGGAGTTCTTTTTCTTTCTTTCTTTTTCCCCCTCTTCTATTTATTTATTTGTTATTGTTGTTGTTGTTGAACAAAGGCTATACCTGGTCTTGAACCTGGGGTCGTCAATAACCCACCCCCAGTTGTTAAACCACTGAACCAGGCTTCATTGTCATCCTAAAGTCAACTTAATGTAGTCATGTAGTGCTCTGCACAGATTTCACTTGCATTTTAGGACTTTCGTTATGGAGACAAATCGTTTTTAACAATATATGTTACACTAGTTATATTTTTTCTTGTTACCTCGTGACGCCTTCATATGCATTATGTGTGCGCCTCTGGAACTGAAGTGGTCTGCTAGCCAGTTGAAGTGTTCCCCGACTAATCTTTTTCAGTATGATATGTAGGATGCACCCTGCCAGAACTTGGTCTTGGGCGCAGCATGTCTGTCCATCCAAGGCTGGCACCCACAGTGGGTAAACCTTAGTATATCATGCCCTCTTCCGGCAATAAAGTAATGGTTTTATATTATGGTTCTTTCGTATGTGAATGGCAATGTAACATATATATGCACCTTCAGAAAAAAAACATCGATATACAGCCATGTTCTGTTATCTTGGTTTTGGAGAATCTCCATGTCTGACATCCTGTGTCAATGATGGAATTTGATACCAGTACCTGTGTTTACAGATCATAGCTTCTTTTAGTGTCAGATTAAAGAATTATCTTTGCATGTAATCATACCGACCATTATAATCAGATCATTAAGAAATGCATTGGAATTGAATAGTTAATTGAAAAGGTATCCAGGGTATTTGTTTATTTGCACTTGTGGATAATATTGTCTTGTCCAAATATCCATTCATGAAAAGTTTCCAGGCATGAAGAAGATTGTTTATGTTATGGAGCTAATTTTTGGGAGAAGCATCACTTTAGTAATAATAATAGCATATTCTCTCTCCTTTTTCATTATTTTTTGTTGACTTCGTTGCCCTAAGAGGATTACTTCAAAATGTTTTGTGATTTGAAGTTTTACAATATCTCAAGAGAAGATTTGAAAAGAGAGATTATTCCTAATTTTTATTTCTTTGAAAACAGGTGCTTTCTGATGAGGTTGCAAGGGCACGATATGACATGTCACTCAATTTTCTAGAAACCAGAGGCAATTCATGGAGGAGGAGGTGGGCACAGAATCCTGAATCGGATGAGACATTATACAGATGGGGCAAACTAAGGCAGCACATGCACTATGAGAGGAAGAAAAGAGAGCAAGAAGAGACCTCATGGTACTATCAGACAAACTCACGGCAAGAAACTTCAGACTATGAGCGAGGATCCTTCGTTGAAGTTCTGTGCTTTGCCTTCTTCACTCTCTTCTTCATGCAGATGGTGGGTATCCGAGCATCCCTCACACTGTGTGGAGCCGCTGCTTTGCTCGACCGGCAGCTGGATGTCGGATACAAGATGGGATATGCAGTTGCCTGGCTTTTTGGAGGGCGAGGGGGTATTTTGCTTGCACTGTGCATCTACTTTGCGAGCTGGCTCTGTGGGAAGAAGAGCAGCAGCCTTGTGGCTCTGGTGGTGTTGGCAATGTGGGTGGGAGCTAACATCGCAAGATTTGCTCCCCTTCCTCAAGGTGCAGTTCTCACATTGTTGTACATGTCGATAAAGCATCATGTCAATTCCAAGTAAGATAAGCATCATTCTTGGTAACTATTCATGTGTAGTATGTATTTGCAACTATTCTTGTATATATTTTGATTATATGCAAATGCAATGACCAGTGGTCGATCTCATCTAGCGCTTGTTATAAATGTCACTGAAGCTTTGGAATGTCCAAGGACACCTACATTGATGCAGGTTTTACTGAAAGTAGGATTCAGTGAGGTTTTTCTCTTCAGCTAACAGTATGGCGAACGTTGTTGTAACATCTTGATCTTATTTTTAAGATGAGAGGGGGGAAACGAATATTTCATATCTGAAGAAAATATCGAAGAGATGGGCCAAATGGAGTGATAAGGTTATTGGGCCAGGCCACCAAAGGTTATTACGTGGGCTAAACCTTATGAATGGGTCACCAAACTGAAAGATAAGATTATTGGGCCGGGAACAGCTATAGCTCTATAAGAGAACTGAAGGAGCTATCATCATCATCATCAACAACATAAAAAACCTTAATTTTCTTTTATCAAACCTTGGGATCAAGTAAGTGTTTCTTTTTTAAGTATTATATTCTTTTTTATTTTTTCAAGTTCAATTCAATTCCAGCACCATTTAGATGCACTGTATCTTTAATTATTTTCTGTTATCTTGTCTTTTCATTATGCTTTTCTAGAAGTAGGATTATCCCTAATCTTATTAGGCAAAGATTGGCCTCCAACTCGATCCAACCTGCCGAACTCTGCACCTCTTATTTATTTCCTCATGCTGCAGCTGCAAGTCGACAGCGTGAATGCATGCATACCTCCTTGTCTAGCAAACAAAGACACCGGCAATGAGTCTCATCTTCATGCAATATCTATGTCTAAACATGTTCTGTTCATTGATTGACATCCATATCTTGTGTCCGACAAAGTACCACTTTGATTAGGTCTCAACCCAGCAAGCCAAAAAGTCACGATTGCCTTATGGTCAGTTTTTGTATATGCTACTAGAGGAAGAGCAGAGTCATTTTAACAATAGAGATTTCCCACCAAACTCCCCGAAAAATTCATTTTCAGAGTAGGTTCAAGTGGGGACTCAATTACCCTGTACGGTGTACTAAATATTGCTCGCGAAAGCTACAATCTTCCAATTTGATGGAGGTGTCATGGTCTTGAAAAGAAAATCATGACAAGTGAAGTGATCAAGTGATGATCTCCATATCTCCACTATATATGAAGCTTGTCATAATACTATACTAATTAATCAAACTTACTCATAATAAATGGTCCATTTTTTTTTAAGGGGATCTTAAGTTTGTTCTCCTAACAATATTTAAAACAAGTTAAGCCCCATCTCTCGTGCACCCCCCGTCAACCCTTTGATCAGTTCTCGTTTTTGCCTTCTAATCGTGATCATCGTCTTGGTTCTCCTTTCAAAAATATGGACCTTTCTCAAATCCTCAGTGTAGATGTTGTATGTAGTATCGTACAATAGAGAATTGAACGATGACAATAGTTTTCAAACAACAAGAGGCAACAAGAGGGCCCATTAAATTCATAATCGATCTCTCTAACAAAACATGTGGCAATACTCCACTCTGTATGAGACCACGAAAAGGAAATAAAAGAAAAGGACTATAACATAATAAAAAAAGTTATAATCTTCCTCCTGTGCAAGTTTGGTATGCTTTATTGATAATTTTCAATTTGCCAGCTAGATTTTGAAAGACTGATATTACAGTCATTGGACCATAGTTACAGTGTTCAGGTATCTGAACCAATTAATGTTTTTTCTTGATAGATAGATAGATATTGACAATGGATATAAAGTTTTAGTCAGCAATCCCTACGGCCGGCCTTTAAATAAATATGAATAATAAGAGGGAAAAAAATAGAATGAGAAATAAAAGTACAGAAAAATCAGGAAGTGACTATACAACATAACAAAAATCAATGTGCAATGTATTCATTTTGAGGGATTAATTAAATTATGGAATACTTTCTATGCTTTTGTCATCCAAAAAATGCATGCAATGGATGCAGTCTTCATGCACTCTTGTTCTATTCGAACATTGTGTGAACTGCATGAAACACGGGGATGTTGTCCTGTCCCTATTGCTTCCCTAGCTCCACCCAACTCTTTGCCTCATCCTTAACTCACTTTGTAGACCATTACCTATGACTTCCTTTTTTGAGATGAACTTAAAATTTGGGAGAGGATGCAAGAGTCAATGTGCATCTTTTACTCTCCTTTTGTTATTGTTACGCTCTTTTCACTCTCTCTCTCTCTCTCTCTCTCTCTCTCTCTCTCTCTCTCTCTCTCTCATTTTGCAAAGTTGGGAATGCAAGAGACTGAAGTGCAAGAGACTGAAGTTCTTAGATTTACTTTTTGAATCTTACTATTTAAGATATTACTTTCCTCAAGGGAACTCACATCACCTAACAAGCAACCTAAGATGCTAATGCCGCTATGACAGGATAAACCTTTTTTTTTATATCTTTTTTTTTTCCTCCCCTTTTTCTTATCTTTTCTCCTTTTCTTTTATATTTTCCTTTTCTTGTTTTGTATAGTTCTTTCTTTTTTTCCCTCCTCCATTTGACAACTCTTACCTGACTGAACTCTCATGAAAATGCCAGTATTCTTGTTAACTTGGTTTAGTTGTGATTTTTAATTTCCAACCACCACTTAGTTTATCCTAAGGAGCTTAGCATAGAAGTTGACATTTGTATGACATGAAGCAACATGAATTACACACAACAAAATTTAAGTAAAGCACGAAAAGAGCAACGATACGGCAAGAGATGTCAAGTCTAGTGCTAGATTCAAGATATTGCGACTTCTTCATAACAGCAGTGTCCATGCTTCATATATTCTATATGTTTTTTTATTGAAGTAAGAATACAAATGTTTTTTTTGTTAGTTTTCGTCACGGAAAATAAAATAGAAAGAAAGAATATCGCACCCGTTATGTCCTTGACGTAAAGATATAATTGCTTCGCACTTGCTTCTGTGACCTGACTCGAGTGGTAATATATTGGGTAATGAATTGTGGAAGTTCCCAACTTCAATTCTACAAGTTTTATTTAATTCAATAAGAAGCACTTTTATGACAGAATTTCCAAGCAAGCATTGTGAACCAAACATTTAAACATATATCTAACTTGGACATGAGTAATCTAACTTACATACTTTGCAAAGTATATACAAAGACTTTATCCCATCAACTTCATCTTTATGTTCAGCTTATGGAAAGACTTTTCCTAAAAAACTTTACACTTGTTATAGACCAACAAAATAGTTCAAGCAATTAAAGTTTAGTAAAAGATAAAGATGTTCAAAAAAGTTTTAACAACTGACCAAGCAAACAGCATGTAAATAATTTGTTCTCCAATAAAAAAAAAAACTCAAGCATGTAATTTGTAGTTTATGCACAACCAAGCTAGGTCAGCATGTGCTGCTTCCTCAAACTTACAGTTTATGCTTCTTAAGAAAGAAGCCAACTTTTTTGAGATTTCTGCGGCTGTTTGGCCCATGGTTCTCTCTTGCTCAATCACACAAGGCATTGGCTCATGCATAACAGAAACTTTGACAGTCTCTCTGCAGCATTTTCATTTCCTTAAAAAAAAGAAAAAAACTATGGTTTATATATATATATATATATATATATATATATATATATATATATATATATATATATATATATATTATATATATATATGTCCCCTGCATCTTCAATATATTTACTTCATTAAAAAAAGATGTTAAGATAGCAAAAGCACAAGTCTAGTGTGGTAGCATCTCTCTCTCTCTCTCTCTTTCTTTTTTATATTTCAATTGATAACACTCTTCATTGGTAAGTGGAAGTGGGTCCCTCTGTACGGTGTACTACAGCCAAAAAGGCTAGAATCTTGCCCATGATGGATGCTTCCTCAGCTGCCCTTTTGCAAGCTTTACTAGCCTTTCTCATTAGTGCTGAATCCATGCTTAATTTGCAATATATATTGCCTTCAAAACTCTCTCTTTCTCTGTCTCTCTCTAATGGACCTTTTTAAGTTTCCACTGTCATTTTATCATTATGTCGTGTTTGCATGGCATTATCCCTGCCTTCCACCCTCAGAATCATGAAATTTAATGAAAGGCTGGCATCAGGCCAATAGGAATCATCAACAGGGGGACCAAATGATATGGCCCCATCTCTTTTAATAAGCCTGTGGAGCCCAATTTGCTCATGGGAAAGAGAAGACTAATTGAGGGCCATCTCGCTTCCCTCTTCTCTTTGGCCAGCCTGCAGACTGCAGCTGGCTAGCTTGAGTTTTGCCATTGCCAGCCTATGGACATTATCACAAGCATGTGCCATGGAAAAAAGGAGAATTGAATTGAATGATTCCACACTCTCACAGTTGGCTGGCCAGATGAATTGGAATCATTCTTGTGTGTGGTTTCTTCCATATGTTTCAATTTTGGCTCCTTGGCTTGTGTTGTGTCTTGAAGATAAATTGTGATTTTCTTGTAGGTTTGCTCCCTGGTTGGTTGCAATAGACCGCGTGACAGATGGCCAGCCCTTCTCTTGTCCACAGTTCAAAAAAATTGTGGACACAAACGTGTAGAAGTTGATTTTTGCCCCCCTTCATATTGATAGGAAAAAGTCATGACTGATGATGACATCTTACTTGCTCTAATCAATATGCTAAATATGTGTGACAGGAGGAGCAAGAAACAAGCTCACAAGATATTTGTTTGTTGAAAGAAATGGAAAAATTAAAGTCTCTCTTTTACTTGTCTTTGCCTCTTCAATTTACACAAGGGAGGACTAAATCCGAACTGAATGGACATTCTGTAAAAGCAAAATGTTACATATTTCAGTAGATGTAAGTGGTACCTACAATCTACAACTACAGAGAACTCATATAGAATTTTGTCTGAAATTGCTTCATATAGACATACAAGTTATCAGACATCCACTGCATCAACAGGAAGAGACTTTGTTCTAGTGAGGCAGTTTGGTAGAAGAGATCCTGCAGTAGCGTAGAAATTCTTCGCCGTGAAGAGGTCAGGGGGGCTCCCAGCCTTCGCCTCACAATCTCGGGCCCTTTGGGTTTCCGAACCGGGGCAGCTTGTAAGAACTGTGCTTCGATCACCGGAGAACTGAGTCTCCCATGGAAATGATCTCATCAGCTTGTCATCAAACTCTTGTAATTGTGCACTGTTTGAAGAATCTTGAAGTTCATTCTCGAGTCTGCAATCTCTATTTTGCAAGTCTGGAGATGGATGCAGAGCTCTTCTCGGTTCACTCAGCTGCCGATTCTTGTAATCTCTCAGTTCCATCTGATACTTGGCCTTGAGCCATCTTAGCTCCTGACGAATCTCATTCTCATAATCATCTGACAAATTGGCTGGAGATTGATGATATCCTCCAAATTCCGATATATCAAGATATTGTTGGTGGTTAAAATTTGCGTCCAAATCTCCCATAGACTTTCTCATTCGATTATGTCCACCACCATTCATTTGTGCTACCCTCCCATCTCTGGCAGAGGGATCTTCATCAGAATGACTCCCCCTTGATGCTTGCGAGCACACATCATCGGGCTCATCAGATTGGCTAGTAGAGTGCCCAGGTGCCCCCTCCGTCACGCACTGCTCCTCCGAACCTTCCACTTGGTATGTTATCTCTTCAAATCGCCCGTGCATTGCTGCACACTCTCGGTTGGAGCAATGAACTGACTGAATGTTACCAAAGCCCGGAGTTTTTGAAAGGTAATCAAGAAGTGAACCACAAGATGATACATTGGAAGCACAATTGCCGCATAAGCCTGTAGGAGGAAATCTAGGCGTTTCGGCTAACCCTGGCCCAGGCTCCCAGTCAGGATGTAAGGAAGATACCTCATTGTCGATCATTTCTGCTATTCTAGTCACCTCATAGTCTGTTATATCCAATTCTGCCACCATCTCGGTTGCCACACTTAATGCGGTATCAGTCTCGATATCGAATGGAAGTAGATATTACGTACACGACCTGAAAAAAGCAAACGTAGTATAAGAAATTGGGTTCTTATACCTATCAATCAACAAGCAAAGAAGAGCTATAAATTCTCAAAGTTACCATCTTTATCTGCAATCCTAAGCCTGAGAAAGATCCCTCCATCTTCCTTCCTTCTTCCTTTAATTGTGATATCTACATTAGCAATCGGTTCGTCCTCATGGATATTGAAGAGGTCCATCCCATGGGTAGAAATATCAGCAGCGTCATAGTCCCACCCATGCTCTAGCTCAGCTTGGTGCTGATGCTCATTGGAGTACCCATTCGCGAATCCACTGGTGTTAAATAGACCAAGAGAAGGTTGCCTAAATAGAAGACCCAAGTCACTAACACGATCCCCATCACTACACACCGGAACATGATCATCGACTTGAAGAAAAGGGTCCTTTAGAAGCTCCCTTGCCGAGAGTCTTCTCGAGGCAGTGGCCAAGCATTTCTCAACGAACTGCCTCACTTCGGGATCTTTAACTCGGTACAAGGCTTCAGGTTTAGTCCCCTAGATATCGAAACTAATTACTCAACATGCTGATTCAAAGTGCTTACTAGAAACTAGTTCAGAAATGAAGTTTGTAGATTTGGGGATCTTACTGAAACAACTTTCTTGTAGATCTGCGCCGGGTGGGTGCATTCGCTGTAAGGGTACTCAAAGGTGACCATCTCCAACACGCACATACCAAACGAGTATATGTCGACTAGTTCATTGTATTCCTCCTCATAGACCTCAGGGGCATGAACTCCGGCGTGCCTGTTGAACATACAACAATATAACAACAACAACAACCACAATCAAACATAGAACAATTTGACATATGACACACGGAACAGAAGGAGGATGCATGTCAGTGATGATTTGTGAGGCTCACCAACACAATGAGCAGCATGGGATTTGCGAAGGATGGCGGCGAGGCCGAGATCGCCGATCTTGACCTCCCCTTGGTTGCCATTGATGAAGATGTTGTCACACTTGAGGTCCCTGTGGATGACAGGGGGGTCGTGGCTGTGGAGGTAGAGAAGCCCCTTCAAGATCTGCCTGCACCAGTTCTTCACTGCCCTGATGTTCACCCTCCTATGCTTTTGCCTATACCTATTATACATCTCAATGATTTAAACAACAAGAACAATTTTTTATATATAAATATAAAAAAAGATTGAAATTTTTTGAGAGGTTCATTGCTTACTGTCTGAGAGTACCAGAGGTGAACATTTCAGTGACAAAATTGATGTTCCTCTTGGATGTGTCAACCCAAGATGTGTAGAACTTCATGATGTTCTTGTGCTTCAGGGTTTTGAGCAGGTGGATCTCACAGTAGAGCCTCTCAAGATCCTCTGGGCTCTGCAAGAAGTCATACAGCTTCACCTGGTTCCAGGCCACCTCAATCCCTTCATACTCATCAAAGCCTCTGTACCTGAAATTTTTTTTTTTTAAAAAACAAAAACCCACATCAGAGAAAAATCAACAAACGAAGAAATGAATGAATCTCTCAGGTGGGCAAGTGGAGAAGTGGAACATACACAATCTTTGAAGCACCCTTGCCAAGAATTTCATTGTACTGCACAGAGAAGCACAGAAAAAACTAGCCAAAATTAGCAAATACCCACAGAGCCAAAATAGAGAGAGAAAGTGGTTGTATGATTGAAAGTACCCTGCCATATCTGCCCGTGGGATCAACCTCTACAAACTCAGGGTAACCTGGATCCTGATCCATTCTATTTCAGATGACCATTTAGATGGAAAATTTTGAGAGAAGAGAGACAAGCACTAGATCAAGTGATTCTTTGTATTAGGTGGAGAGCGAGAAGAAGGGGGAGAGAGAGAGAGAGGGGTTGAAGAGGGGGGCAAAATAATAAGAGATATGTGTGAGAGAGAGAGCCTTGGGGAGGTCACCAAGGGAGACAAGTTTGTCCAGCTCTTGCTACAATGCCAAGCTCTCTTGTACAAGGACTAAGTTTTCCCAAAGCCAGATCCTATAACAGTGAGAGAGGGGGGGAGAGAGAAGGAGACATCAGTACAAAGGGAGGACAACTGCAGGGCCCTCTCTCTCCTCCTCCCTTCTCCTTTTTCATTCACTCATTCTCACGTGCAGCTGTAAAAACCCCACAAACACCTCTCTCTCTCTCTCGACAAAAGCCAAAAGGCCAGCCTCGTCACATGAAAGAGGCAGGGCTTTTTGTTGGGCTACTTATTAAATTCATTGCTTTTTTAATCATTAGAAGATTTTAAAGGCGGGTCTGCAGATGATAAACGCCCCTCCCCATCCTTTGTGTCTCAAGTGGAGAGCAATCACAGAGGTTTGCATATTTTTATGATTGCAAAGGTGGAGTTGGGTAATTAGCTGGATGATGTTGATTATTGTGGTGCTTTG
>JAVJIF010018053.1:0-78338 GCA_038442645.1 Agave tequilana | reverse complement strand
GTCCCATATATATACCACCGCCACGCCCAGCCCTCCACACACAAGGAAACTTGGCCAAAGTAAACAAACATGGTTTCCAGTTCCATTTCCCCAAGGTTTGTGGAAAACTAATCCTACAAATTTAGCTATATATAATTAATCAATCTGCTTAATTAATTTCTTTCAGATGACCGGAACCGGCGAGCCCGCCCCTCGCGCCGCCAAATGGTGGTACGCGACCTTCCACAGCGTCACCGCCATGGTCGGCGCCGGCGTCCTCAGCCTGCCTTACGCCATGGCTCACCTGGGATGGTAATTAACACTTAACAACAACAATACCAATATTTTTTGTAGCCATGCTTTCTAATATCAGTCGATTTCAATATATAATCAAAATCAATGTTACTGACAATATTGATACTAAAAGTTATTGGTCGAAAGTGATACTGACACACTGAGATTGCGAACCATGCTTCAGGGGTCCGGGGTCAGTGGCGCTGGTGCTGTCTTGGTGCATCACCCTGTACACGATATGGCTGATGATCGAGCTGCACGAGTGCGTGCCGGGGAAGCGGTTCGACCGGTACAGGGACCTTGGGCAGCACGCATTCGGGCCGAGGCTGGGGCTGTGGGTGGTGGTGCCGCAGCAGCTGATCGTCCAGGTTGGGTGCGATGTGGTGTACATGGTGACCGGGGGGAAGTGCCTGCAGCAGTTCGCTGAGATAGCGTGGCGCGGCTGCGCCCGGCTGCGGCAGTCGTACTGGATCTGCATCTTTGGGTCGTTCCAGTTCTTGCTGTCGCAGTTTCCGAATCTTAATTCCATTGCTGCTGTCTCTTTGGCCGCTGCAGTCATGTCACTCAGGTGAAGATGGATAGATTTCTGACCTTATTTGAAATAAACTCAAGACTGATCACTCTTTTATAAGTTCCAACTTTTTATACTATCGGCAGATTTAAGCCTCAAGAACATTTTTCTTTAGTTAAAAGTAAATTGACTGTTCATACCCTAGATATTTTGCTTCAAGATGAATAGATTTAACTATTGTACTACAATAACAGTTCAAAAAAGAAAAATAAAATGCTGTCCAGTCAATCTTGATCACTCACTAGTTATGCACATACAGTTACACAACAATATCATGGGCGGCCTGCCTGAGCCGAGGACCGGTCCCGGACGTCAGCTACGCGTACCAGAAGACCACACCATCAGACTCTGTGTTCAGAGTCTTCAGTGCACTGGGGCAGGTAGCATTCGCCTACGCCGGCCACGGCGTGATCCTCGAGATCCAGGCGACGATCCCTTCGTCTCCGTCCAAGCCGTCCAAGGTCCCAATGTGGAGGGGCACCGTCGTGGCCTACTTCATCACGGCCTTCTGCTACTTCCAGTGGCACTGATAGGCTACTGGACCTTCGGCCGAGGTGTCGATGACAATGTGTTGGAGTCACTCAGGCAGCCGCGGTGGCTCATCGCCGCCGCCAACCTCATGGTGGTCGTCCATGTCCTTGGAAGCTACCAAGTAAGTACTATTATAATCGTATGCTTACTACTGTAATTTCAATTTTGTTGGGGTCAGAATTCTTATTTAACCTTACGATGCTGCAAGTAGTTCCAGTTGAGTTAAATTAATTTCTTCATATATGTGACATATTTACCCAACCTAATGTTCATTAGAAAAAAAAAAATTATAAGGTGGTGATCTCACCATAAGTGCTCACCTAATGATTGAATTGATTGCTAAAATAGACAGATATATAGTAGATGACGGACATGATGTTTCAGTTGTCGGTTGGTTCCCAGCTTTTGTCTGTCACCATAAATATTTTATGAACAATGATTTCTTAAATCAAAAACTTCCTCAATAATGTTTTCAACTTGTAATGGTCAAAATTTGATCCTTATTGGGATGATGACACGTGTCCAAACAACTAAGTGCCTTTCTTGAGAAATTCACAACTCTCAAGTCCATCCCGAAGCCTCCGCCAATCCAACCTTCTGAAGTCACACTCCTCTGTCCCGAAGATCCTTTCATCCCTGAGCTATCCTCTGTCCCAAGGACGTCCTCAGTTCAGAGCCGCACTATATCATTCTGAGGTCTTTATCATCCCGAGCCAAAAGTCTCCAACTTCAAATCAGAAGCTCCAAACATCAGTCCACCGAGATCTCCGCCTACCGTTACGCAGCTCCATCCTCCCTACGTCCATAACATGTAACGCCCCTTTCAGAGCGGGCAGTCATGGACAGTCACTGATTGCCCGGCCTGGATTCCCAATCAACCAGCGCCAACAAGCACAATCGTTACAATAAAACCAGCATGTGTAGATCGTGCAGTTACAACAATCCGTCAATTCCGCCTCCACGCCGGCATCCCTGTCAGGCATATATGATCGTTCTTCTCTAAGGAGAAGGGGATCACATCCTTAATCCTCAGAACACACACGTGCACCATTACACCAGCAGTTCTGTGTGCTAGTACATCCATCACAATGGAAGTTTTTATGTTCCAGTCCATCACCACACTAGCAGTTCCTCGTGCTAGTCTACTCTTCCACCACACCAGCATTTTCCCTCTGTCGGTCCTTCCTACCATTTTACCTACTGATTCTCATGTCTGAGGGTCTTAGGTCGGCACCACACCGGAGCTCCTAACCTGAAAGATGTTCTTTCCCATGTGTGTTCTGATAGGTATCACCCGAGAGTATCTCAAATCGCTTGTGGTGGGTCCAATTCACGGTGAGCCGGTTTTTATCCCCACAAACTGGTGCTTTCATTGAGAGCTGAGTCCATACCCAGGATCTCCCTCCTTTCCACTCCAAAACATAACTAAAAAAATCCTCTCTCTAGTCTCGATGGCTCCAAGAAAACAGAGCGTCACATACAACGGTGTCCTGTCAAAAGGCAAACAACAGCACCGCCGGGGACACAGCCCCCCGCCTACCGCCAATCAACAGGATACTACCGAGGACACTAACTCCTCCTCATCTCAAGGGTAACCGCAAGCGTCTAATCAACACCACTGTATGAAGGATAGATACTTTAGATGTTACAGATATGAAGAAGCAGATGGAGCAGCATGCCTAGTCAGATCGCGATCAGGAGTAGGTGGCTCTCGACCATGAGAACACCATCCGTGAGTAGGAGGCATTGAGGCAGCTCGCCGAACAACTCCAGGCCTAAATCGCTGTCCTCCAAAATGCCCAGACACAGACCGTTTACTGCAGAAGTCTCCGGTGGTACCTGGAATAACTTGTTCTAGGCTTCCTTAAAGAGTATGTTCTTACACCTGAAGCTGCCATTGCAGGACAACCAAGCGCTCCATATCCTACCTAACCGCAACATGTAACCACTCAGTACAAAGCGATTGAGTGACCCGATTCTTCCAACAAGGACATGAAAGTACCTCAACCACACACCCCCTGTATTTCCTATTAAACCCATGTATTTTACTTTAATCATGATATAAAAGTATATTTTTCTCCTAACTGTTTCCATGCCACCCCGTTGATGGGGGTGTCCAACATCGGTCTCTGATGCTTGTATGTTCTATTGTGGGAATGTTCCCCAGTCCGGGATGTTAATGCAAGCACCAGCTCACGGGCTCCTTCTCGATTTGCCTACGGGTAGTCAAAATCTTCCACTATGGGAGTGTCTGTACTGCCTCGCTGATGGGAGTTTCCCCCACCAATCCTTGATGCTTGTATGTCCCGAAGTGGGAATATCTCCCTACTCAGAGGCGGCAATGCAAGCACCAGCCTATGGGCTCCTCTTAGTTAGCCTATGGGCAGTAGAAGTCCTCCTTTGTGGGAGTGTCCCTCACTTAAAGTCTCTGCCTCCTTGATGGGAGTGTCCCCCATCTGTCCCTGACACTTGTCGTCTCGAAGTGAGAGTATTCACCACTCGGAGGTGGTAACACAAGCACCAGCTACGGGCTCCCTCTCGATTAGCATACGGGTAGTCGAAACCCTCCGCTGTAGGAGTATCCCCTGCTCGGAGTCCCTACTATGCTGCAGGGATTTCCCCTCTCAGAACCTTATCAAGTTTGCAGGTATCATGATGGGATTACCTCGCTCGGATGCAACAACGCAAATTCACCAAAATTTCCTACCAAACCATGTTGGAGATAGAAAATCAGTGCCCCTTAGAAGCACATTCTAAAAAAATCAATGGTAAATGTAAGCCATGTAAAACCCAAACATAACTCAATTTTATTTCGATCATGTTCATTACATTATATTACATCTAACGAATATTATAAGATATGCAATTACATTTCTGTATTCATAATTTTGAAGATAAATACAACAAATTCAAATTAAGATCACTGATCTACTCCCAATGCTTGTACGTTCCATTGTGGGGAGTATCCCTCACTCGAAGACGGTAACGCAAGCAGCCAGCCTATAAGCTTTCTCTTGCTTAGCTCACGGTCAGTCAAAACCCTCCGCTGTGGGAGTGTCCCCCCACTCAAAGTCTCTACTCTGCTGTTGAGATTTTTCCCCAGAGCCCTTCCAAGTTTACCACTCTGTTGATGGGAATACCCTCACTCGGAGATGGCCATGAACCCAACTCTACTGATGGGATCTCCCCCACTCGGAGGCCAAAAGTTTGCAGGTATGCTGATGAGATCTACCCCACTCGAAATAACGTCACAAACTCTTTGAACCACCCCATTTCCAACCAACCATACCGGAGGTATAGATCGGCACTCTAAACAGGCAAAGTCATAGCAATTCCAAAAGCCTATAGTAAAAACAAACCAGGCAAGATCTAAGCATTACCCATTTCCATTCTGAAATATTTTCATTCCAAATATCATTCCATTATATTTATTTTATTACATCTAACAAAAGTAATCTAAATCACCGAGAGGGGGTTGAATAAGTGACAAGCTAATCTAATGCAAAATAATGCAGAATTAAAAACTAATTATGCAAACTAAATAAACACACTTTGTATACCCAAAGAGTGAAGCCGAATTCCCGGTGAAGGGATCTAGACTTCTCCTCAAGATTCCTCTAGACTAAGAGTTGAGATGCTACTTTAGCTCTCTTGATTTGATAAAAGTGTGCACACAAGCACAATGACAAGATCATGTAAGGATATGATCAATACAAGAGCATGCAAGATATCAAAATAACCCAAACATGTATATCAATAAAGCACAAGTATATCAAGCATGTGACAATGTAAACAATAAAAGCATGCAAGATATATAAACACAAGTGAGAGAGAGAGAGATAAGCAATTGCAAACACGGGGATTTGTTTTGAGGCTCGAGCCACTTGCTCTATGTCCCCGCCTTCACCACTATGAAGGATTTTCATTATAATCGATCCCGCAAGATTACTTGGTGCCGCAATACCTAGAACGAGCTAACCTAACCTAACCCACTTTCATAGGAATCACGGTTGCACTTAGCACGTGCAACAAGCAGTTAAGCCTCCAAGTTACCCCTAGAGGATGAGTTTTATCTCGTGAGGGTTTTCAGTAGATTACACCGACAAAATCCATAAATAAAAAAAATAAAGTGTTAGTATTTTTGAAAACGCATTTTAAAGAAAAAATATTTGAAGTATTAATATAAAATTCAAGTAATCTATAAGTCATAGGATCATCAAAACTTAGTCATTGCTAAACTTAATCTTTATTCAAAAACTTGTTTTCAATCAAGATAAGGATTAAATTATATTTCTCATCTAGTCTATTATTTTATCTTAAGTCATATGCACCCTTGTGACCGTGAAAATTTAACTTGAGATTCTTCAAATCTAACTCGTATCCTTTTTTTTACATTTATGGGGACAATATCCCTTAGCTCTATCAGGCTTTCTAATTCGCCCATGTAACGAGCCTTATTCGGTGACTCCCAAATCGGATGGGTTTTAGGGCACCAATTAAGAAAACACCCCAAGGACTTAGGACTCGAGTAAATAAGGCCACAAAACTAAGGATTTTTATTTATATGAACTACTTTTAGGCATGAATACTTATTCTTTATGAGGCACAAATACCCAGCTTAATCAAAAAAAATTATATAATATTTTTTTATACAAGGCATAGAAACTTTGTCTTAGAACCCTAAGTGTGTAAATGTATAAAATATGCATATTCCATCAAGTTAAAAATCAATACTATATTACTTTTTCAATCTTTCTTTCTAACTCAAAATCAAACAAATAATTTTATTTTAACCAAGTATAATAAATCCTAATTATATTTCTCCTATTCTTTAAAATTAACTTAATTTCTTATAAAAATAAGTCAAAGTATTATTTTCTTTCAAAAAGTTTAAAGAAAGGAATTTTTTTTTATATATATTAGTAAAAACCTAAATTAGCATGTTAGTAAACCCTCCCCTACACCTAACCCATACATTGTCCTCAATGTATGAATGAAATGCAATAATATATGAAAAAAGTGAAGGGGAAAGAAAATTGTCATCTCAAGGTGGTGGTTTCGAGGGCCAAGTATTTCTGCCCAATCTAGATACTGTGAATTTTCATGAAACTCACCTTTCATGACCTCTTTCTATTAACATTTTTATAATCCCCAATATGAATAGGATCTTACAGGATCCTAGCATGAAATTTTTTTCGGTTATATGACCAATCTTGGGATATCATCACAGAGTAATATTGATCTAAATCTTGATCCAACAAAGAAATGTGGTCTTGTGGAATGGATGATTTGGGCTTAACAATGAAAGGAATAAGAACCGATACTGACTCGGGAATAAAACTCAAATCAAGTTTTGGTTTGAGAGTCGGAGTTGGTTCATGAGTTTGGTCCAAATCATAGGATTGAAGTTCACATTTATTTCTCAACAATAGAATGTGACTATCTAAAATATGTGGCTCATGTTCAAGCTCTATAGGGTAGGAATCAATGTTGCTTTTGGAATTGAGTTCAAACTGATAAGGATACCGGAGTCAACATTGATTTGAAAAGTGAAACTGAATCACAACATTGAGAATTGGTGTCACATTTATCTTCAAATTCAATCTCATTGAAATTAAAACTTGCCAATTTGTCAATGAGTTGGCATTGGTCAAGTTCAAAATTTTATGGTGAAATTGAATCTTGGTTATGGCCTTCAAGATATCATGATTCTTGATTTCCATCAATATGACTAGAAGTATTGGGAATAGTCAAGGATTGGGTAGGGAGAGTTTTCTCATTCCTACGCATGTTTTCCAATCGATTAAGTCTTTCTTCTATCATATCGATGGACTGGATAAATGAATCTTCACTTTGAATCATAGATTCCATACTCTCTTTGAAGTCAACGTGTTCTTTTTGTTGTGGTGGGACTTGAAAATTGGAGTAGGGATCTTGGATTTGGGAATTATTTAGGAGAATTGAGGCCATTTGCATTTGTATTTTTCGTGTGGACTCAAGGAAGGCTTCAAAATTCTTTTCTAAAGAAGTTTTCTTCTATAGATTGGTCTTGGTATGGAGTATATGAAGCTGTTTGTTGGTAATGTTGTTGATAGTAGGATTCAGGGGAGTTTTATCCCCACTGACTCGATGAAGGGTCATAGTGATTATCCCAATCTTGTTCATAATACTGAGATTAGGGCATAAATTGATTCGGAGAAGACCAATCCAGCATATATGGTTGGTTAAAGTTATAAAATTCCGTATTGATAATCTCCGAATTGAAAGAGGTTGGGGTGAAATATGAATTTGAGTTATAATCAGAATAATTGCAGTTATAATCTATTTTCACAAGAACAAACATAAACAAACACATAAACAAACAAATAAACAAACAAGAAAACAAAGAAAAATCTAGCCTATGTTAGGGTAGACCTTAGACCTGGACAACTCCTAACTGGTTGACTAGTCACCAGAGGTATATTGCAGCAATCTGACCACAAGTTAATCAGCCAGGTAGGGGTAAGACTAGTGGGAGGGATCCGTACTTGAGCAACAAGCCTAATTATACTAAACCATTGTTCTTCGAGTATTTGCCTCTCAATCCCCAACCTTCGACACCGATATGACAAGAGTCAAACTCTAACAACTTTCTCTTAGTTCAATCTCCTATTGAGTCTGAGATGTCCCGAAGGCCAACATCTATTCAATTTTAATTACGCTGAGTTAGTGAGGAGATAATTTTCGGGCTAAGAAAGGGTAATGACTTTCCCACCTTATGTTGTTTAGCAGGTTATGCCCTTGATCGTTTTCATGTTTGTGTGCAAGCATATAGCAAAAATAACACTTAAGCAATATAACATACAAATGTGTTTCCTAAGTTATATGCAATATAGACGTACTTTTTTCTCTAGCACTGTTCAACAGTAATATAAAGGTAAACGAATTAGACACGTGCCCTAAATGCAAGGTCTAATCATTTTTAGAATTTAACAAAGCAACCATGTACTATTGGAGTTAGAACAGTGTACAAAATATGTTAAAGAGGAAAACTAAGTTATACAGAAGCTAAAAAACTAAATTGCAATCACCCAGCAAGAAGACAGAGTGAGTGGTTAAATCAATCTGGAAATGCAGCTTTTGCCACGTCTGTGCGGCAGAATTGAGGGCTTCTGGGCTCTCCTTTTTAGAGCAGAGTTCAGAGCCACTTATATGTGTTCTGCATCTTCTGTTTCCTTGAAATCCACATCTACATGCAAAACGGAGAAAGAAAAAAATTAAACCATTTAAATAAATTAGAAAAAAATAAAAACTTACCGTCCCTCCCCAACAACAGCACCAAAATTATAATCGAGCCAAACCTACACAGAAAAATACAGAATTTTAGGAACAATGTTAGGTCCTCAATGCTACCGTATAGCCTAGAGCTAACGGGTCATGATCCACAGTGAGGGACCACGATGAAAACTTTGTGTAAGTTTTTCTTTTAAGTTTACAAAAACGAGTTTAAAAGTTCTCTTCTCAGTTTTAAAAGAAAATAAAAATAGTTAAAGCTAATCTAAATTAAAAGGAATCAAAAAAAGAAGATGGTTTATTGTTAAAAAAAAAGGAAAAAGAGTTTAAAGAAAAAAAGAAAAAAGAGAAAGGGTTGGTTTGAAAATTGTTATATCAATCTAAGAAAGAAAAAATAGAAAAGAGATAAAGAAAGAAGACTTACCTCTGTTGTAGATTAAACATACCATGATTCGATGCGAAGTAATGTAAAGCAAAATGAGATAATAAAAAGCGGCAATTGACTAGATCAAGTAGATTGAAGAAAAGGTTGAAATCATATTGGCTGTTACTTCAATACAACTCTGTGAAAAAAGATTAAATCTGTGTCACTCTAATTACAATTCTTCTTCTTCTTCTCTCATGTAACTTTTTCTAACTTAAAATAAAATAAAAATTACATTGAAAAAGAAAAAAATCTAAAATAAACTTAACTAAAGCTCACTTTGGAGTTCGTCCCTCTGCCTTCTGAAGATGTAGGTATTTATAGGAGAAATAAGATAGGGGTAAGAGTATAGAGATAGGGGGAGAAAACGTTCCTCTAGATTCAAAAGTGAGGTTGCAAAAACATGGTTGTTGCTGCATTTTCGCGTTAAGATGCTTGCTGTAGGGTCAGGGTCAAGGAGCATTTCATCTATTGATTTCCTTTATCTTTTTATTCTCCTAGATTTTGAATACCTGCTCTAGATTAGACGATGTATCCCTTTATCCTTAGCGAAACCGATTGGGTCTTCAAATAATCCATTTTTTCTTTGAGTTTTGATGGTATTATCTTATCTGATATATTCAGTTTTCAGATAAGATGACTTCTAGAATATTTGTATTTGAATTGATCCCTATTGATTTGAACTTTTATATTTAATTGAATAAATCTGTCAATCTCTCTCTTTTCTTTCTTAATTATACTGCACGCTATTAAATATGAAAATGCATTAAATAGCAGAGTTTTATTAAAAAATAAATGCAGAAATATGATACATGATATGAAAACATGTAATGCACGTGTACGATCACAAAACATGTAACGCCCCTTTCAATGCAGGTAGTTATAGACAATGGTGGATTTCTGCTTGTAATCATAACCAACCAACACCAGTAATCACAGTTGTTATACCAAATCCAACATGTACATATCATGCTGTTACAGTAGTCCATCAATCTCACGTCCACGTCAGCATCCCTGTCAGGTATATATGATCCTTCTTCTCCAAGGAGAAGGAGATCACTTTCTTAATCCTCAGAACACACACATATACCATTACACTAGTAATTTTTTGTGCTAGTCCATCTACCACACTAGAAGTTTTTTTGTTCCAATCCATCACCAATTAGCAGTTCTCTGTGCTAGTCCATCCTTCCATCACACCGACAATATCCCTCTGTCAGTCCTTCCTACCTACCACCTACTAATTCTCATACCCGAGGGTCTTAGGCCGGCACTACACTGGTGCTCCTAACCTGAAAGGTGTTCTTTTCTATATGTCTTCTGACAGGTTTAACCTAGAGAACGCCTTAAATCACTTGTGGTGGGTACAATCCACAGTAAGCCATTTTTATCCATCACACGAGAATTTTATGAATGAGAGCCATCCATGAAAAAAATAATTTATTAACTTTTAAGAAAATAAATATCGTAGAAATATTATCCTTTTTCCTCGAATTAAGGCAATGCCTCGAGATCTGCTTTACTTTTTAAATAGAGTATTGACAAACTCCTAAGGTGGTTAATTATGTCAAATGTTTTAAAAATAGTGTAATGATTTTTTCCTAACGAACTATCGTAGCCTTGATTAGATGCAACAATAGTTTCTTACAGAGATGCCTAGCTCACTTGATAAGTGAGAAGGTATAGACTAATACATCCAATTTCCAAACAAGGTAGGCTATATACTTACTCCCCCACTATGTGTGCTGCTTTGTTGTGCTGTCTTCAGTTGAATTCTAGTCTAAAGCCTGCTGATGTTTGAAGTGTTTGCCGACATTTGTTGACAATGTGTGCAGTGCGCCACAATGGAGTTGTGGTTGCCTTGTTAATGCATTTCACAAGTGAAATCACCTAGCGGGGGGTGAATAGGTGACTAACTAATCTAATGGTGAAATAATGCGGCATTAAAACTATTTATGTAAACTAAAAATTCTTAAGCTAAACACACCAAGTATAATACAAGAGTGCAGCAGAATTCCGGTGAAGGGCTCTGTACCATCTCCTCAAGATTCCTCTAGATAAGAGTTGAGGTGCCGCTATGGCTCTCTTGGTTGAATGCAAGTGTAAGCAAACAATTCCCAAGCATATAACAATAAGGCACAATATATATCAAGCATATAAAGATGAAGGCAATATATGCATGCAAGATATAAACACAAGTGAGAGATAGAGAGAGAGCAATCGCAAACATGGGAGATTTATTTTGAGGTTCGAGCACCCTTACTTTACGTCCCCGCCTTCAATAATATGAAGCATTTTCACTAAAAACGATCCCACCAGATTACTCAGTGCCACAACACCTACAAGCGAGTTCATACTAGAACTCCTTTGGACTCTCTAGTCCCTCTCTTGTTCCCGCAAGAACAACACACGCAAGCACACTAGTTTGCCGAGGCCGCACCTCTACACCGAGCTCTCACTAGAACTCGAAACAATGCCAACCCGCAAGTCCGCCTCCTCAAAACAAAGATGAAGATTTTGGTGATCACAATACTTTGATCACCTAAAACAACTCTCACAATAACTCTCCTATAGGATGGATATAGCAATAGAAAGCTCAAGTGTGTGTGAGAGAAAACTTAGATTGATTTGGTGGTGAAAAACTCAAAGAATTACTTTTACAAAACACTCTTGATAAACTCTCCTTTTGATTTGAAAATATTGGCTCTTAAATAAGTGGAGAAAACCTCTGAAATAGATGGGAAAAGTAGCTTGAAAACTCTCCTCAAATCATGTATAAAACAGTCCAAGGGAACCCCAGTATATAGGCCTCCAAAAACTAGCCATTGGGGTTCAAAACTGCAGTCTGCACTGCTAGCGGTCGACCGCCCGGTCGACCAGCCAACGGTCAGATTTCTGACCGTTGAGCCAGCGGTCGACTGGCCGGTCGACCGTTGCCTGGCAAATGGCCTAGCTGTCGACCGCCCGATTGAACGGGCCATTTCCAGAGAGAAGAGGTTCTCTGGCGGTCGACCGTGCGGTTGACCGGCCCTTAGCCATGCACATTTGTGCACGTCGGTCGACCGCGCGGTCCACCGACCTCAGGTACGTCGACCGTGCGGTTGATCGGCTGAAGGCCAGAAAAACAGTTTGGGGGATTTAAAAACTTGGCTTTTTACCTTCAATAAAATCCCATAAATTCTCTAAAAATCTACAAAATAAGTTCAGTAATATACTTTGATATACAAATATGTTTGAGTAAAAATCAAAATATGTTACAAATATTTTGAACTATTTTTGTAATATGAAAGTTTTGCCTTAAACAAAAATCTGTATTTTCTCAAAACGATTTTTCCAAATTGAAAACTGATTTTTTCATAACTCCTCCAAATACAAAAACAAGATATTTTAAACACTTTATAAGCTTAGTGTGTTGGATATGATCCACTACACATATATGAAATATCTATGTTTTTGACATTAAGCTCTAAAATAAGTTTTGATAAAACACATGTACATTTTGAAGCTTAGAAATCAAACCGGTATTTTTCTAAAACAAAAACTCTTTCATGAAAATACATATAAATCTTGTGTGTGAGTGTAAATGAACTTGAGCAATCTACCAACTAGTCTATCTTTTACATTTTATTTAAAAACAAAATCTTAACACTTACAAACATGACACAAGTCTTCTCTTGAAGGTCTTCTTCTTCTTCTTGACTTGGTCCAAACCTTGATCCAATGAGTTAGACTCCTCTTGAGTACTTAATGCAATCTTGATGCGTGAGCTCTTAAATCGATACGTGCTAGCTTCAAAACTTGACTTTAAATCCTTTGTTGTAGCTAAACACCAATTAAGATCTTGATCAAATATCTAAGACTTAATTAAAATACAAGATCATTAGTACTATAACTACATAAGTTAATCATCATCAAAACTAGAGCGATGGGCCTTTGGGCCAACAATCTCCCCCTTTTTGATGATGGCAAAACTCATGGAGTTATATATGCATGGATTAAAGTCAAGCTTCATAGAAGCTCTCCCTTAACTCATGCATAACAATAAACAAATATATATGGCAATGAAATGCATAAAACTAAAAATATATATGCATAAACAAGGTGAGAGACAACATGCATAAACCAAAAAGTCTTTTCTCCAAAAACCTTCTCCCTCTTTTTGTATAAACTTTCAAAATCAAAATCCTTCTCCCTCTTTTTGTATAAACATAAAATGCATAAACACAATATATGCAAAAACTCATTTTCTAAATATGCATATATAAACTCAAAATCATTCTCCCCCTTTTTGTCAACCATCAATAAAGGGGTGAAAAACAGATCAACAATAAGGATGTATATGCGATATACATTCATGAAGAGGAAGACGTTAAGTTAACTTCCCTATATACATGCATTACATGAAGAAGGGATGACAAAACCCTAACTCACATAAACATAATATACAATGTATAAGTCGAGATGTAAAGCCCCCCTACACACGTGTATCACATAAAGAAGAGATGTCAAACTCCTCAATATAAGATACACTCAACATGAATCTATATATAGAAGAGATGTTAAGCTCCCCTTGCATATAGGCAATACAAATTAAAATAATTTTTAATCATCACTATAAAGACAAATTTGAATTTTCTTAAATCACATTTTCAGATACCACTTTTAAGTAAACAAAATTTTAAGATATCACAAGATATTCGATACCAAAAGAAATTAGAAATTTTGATACCAATTGAAATTGAAATATTTGTAAATTGTGATACCAAAGAAATATAAAATATTTTACTTTCTTTGCCAATTGAAATATATGGTAAATTTTGATACAAAATAAAAAGTAAAACATTTTGATATCAATTGTCATTGAAACCCAATTGAAATTGAAACATATTAATACCAATGGAAGTATATTGTAAATTTTGATATAAAATAAATGGTAGAATGTGAAGTGTATTTTGATACCAATTTAAATACCAATTGAAAATAATGCATAAGCTCATTTAAAATACCAATTGAGATACCAATTAAAATTAAGATACAAGGCAAGATTAGCATAAACATAATTTGTGCTTTAAATAAGTAAGGCTATAGTAAATCAAGCACAATCAAATCTTATATATGTATGAAAATGTAAATACCAATCAAAATGATACTATTTGAAATTTGAGGCATACATATATAGAAAACATATGAGTATACAAAACAAATATCAATTGTGATACCAATTAAAAAACACAATGAGGATCAAGTGTATAACTCATAAATAACCACCATATTCATGCCTAAGATAAAAGATTTTCAATAAGGCTTACAAGGCATGGTCGCTCATCCATCCGCCCTTGAAGGGTTTGGTAGGGGTTTTCAAAAATAAGAGTTTGAAAATATTGTACATTGAAAACACTACCAAATGAAGAATAAATAACTAGTTTAAAGTAGTTTTTAAAAACTAGTTAAAGATCCTTCAAACTGGAAAACAAAACATATATATCTCATGAATTATACTAAATATACAAAAGTTGACACTCGAAATCTATAAAGCTCAAATATGTGCTCATGAAACAAAATTGTGAGTAAACTAAAATAATGTGAGTGTACAAGCATCATGTGAATAGCATTTTCATGAAAATAATCAATGAGGCTCAAAAAAACATGAATTTCTTTTTATCAAAAACATGAAAAACATAAAAATTTATTTTAATTAAAAACAAACTTCAAGGCATATGTATGTTTTATCAAAACTAGAAATATGCATACATATCCCAAACATAAAAAGAGTCCATAAAAGTATTTGCATAAAGGCAAGTGACTCACGGGTTTACATGTATATTTATTAGTTTGAACAAAAAATTACATATACATGAAGCAAAACATGCTTAAAAATTGGCAAAACATGTATAAATGAAGGAATTATCAAAACTAGGTTATATTTATACATGTAATGAGTACACATGAGTAATGAAGTACAAACATATAAGGATCAAATATTGCTCACTACTTGTACAAATATATACACAAGTTTTAATGAAAACTACATCTAAACAAGCATACACTACATGAAGCATAAGTACAAAACATGAACATGCTAAAACTTATCAATGTAAAAGCATGTAAATAAAATAGGAGTTTAGACATAGTTACTAAAACCATAAGCACTATGCTCTAAGTCTCCAAAATATGGTGGTCTTCCCACCAAAATTTCCTTGATAGCGGTGCATCCTTGTATGTCCATCTAGCCCATGCATCTACCACCAAGGCACCAAACCTTTCACGTTTGTGAGAGCCTACACCTACATCAAACACAAGAGGTGGAGACTTTGGTACCCATTTTCTTTTGGGTCCACAGGGATTAGTCTTATTAGGAAACCAAACATTTTTATTACAAAATAATATGGTTTATCTTATCATAACATATCTTTGCTAAATCGCCTTTGCGGCCGCAATGTGTACATTTCTGCACTCTAGAATGCACATGCGAATGAGTATGATCATGATGTGCAAAGTGTACATATGTGTGCCGTGGGTGATGTGCATGAACATGTGGAGCTTGTTTCCTTTGAAACAAGGTTTCCAATTTAGAATGATTAAATGCACAATTGTTCAAGGTTGAGCTCAAACAATCTATTCTATTTTTTAAAATTTAATCTCATTTTTATTGATAGTAGCATGAAAAGCATGGTCAACAATCTTTTTCTTTTTAGAAATATTTTCTTTTTCTTTTGAATTAATTTTTTTTTTAAAGAGTTGTTTTCTTTCAAAGCAATTTCCTTTTTCAACATGTCATTTTCTTTTGAAATGCATTCTAATTTATTTTGAAAAGAGTCCTTTTCTTTTAATATGGAAACAAATTTATTTTCCAATTTCTTATGGTCCTTTTTAAGCATGTCATATTTTTTAAGAAGTTGTTGACAAAATGAAGCAAGATTATCACATGACAAGTCAACATCCTCATCAAGCTCGGACTCGAAATTTACCTCAAGGGGGTTATCCCCTTGGACCATGTAGTACAAGTTGAAAGCATCACTTCCATTATCCAAGTTGCTCCCCGCATAGTATTGCTCTGTTCGCCAAGGGAGATTATAGTGTTCCATACTATAAAAGCCAAATCAAAGTTAGAAACCCTAGATAAATATTCATCATTTAGGGTTGACTTTAGAACATGGATGGCTTTTGCATTAGCCTTAAGTTTTTTTGTTATTTAAACAATATGAATCTTTAATAGTGATAAAATAAACATGAATCCCTAAGGCTTTGAGGTACAATGACATCTTAACCTTCCAAGTTTGGATGTTAAGAATATCAAAAGTGAGAGGCGATATGAAATCCATGTGTGTGCATAAATATTGTGATTAGCTATAAATGAGGATCTTTAACTCTAGGTTTTAGACCCAAATCAAGAGCACAAGGCTCTGATACCAATTGAAATCACCTAGAGGGGGGTGAATAGGTGGCTAGCTAATCTAATGGTGAAATAATACGAAATTAAAACTATTTATGCAAACTAAAAACTCTTAAGCAAAACACACCAAGTATAACACAAGAGTGTAACTAAATTCCCGGTGAAGGGTTCTGGACTATCTCCTCAAGATTCCTCTAGATAAGAGTTGAGGTGCCGCTATGGCTCTCTTGGTTGAATATAAGTGTAAGCAAACAATCCCTAAGCATATATAACAATAAGGCATAATATATATCAAGCATATAAAGATGAAGGCAATATAAGCATGCAAGATATAAACACAAGTGAGAGATAGAGAGAGCAATCGCCAACACGGGAGATTTGTTTCGAGGTTCGAGCACCCTTGCTCTACGTCCCCGCCTTCAACACTATGAAAGATTTTCACTAAAAACGATCCCACCGGATCACTGGGTGCAGCAATACCTACAAGCGAGTTCACAATAGAACTCTTTTGGACTCTCTAGTCCCTCTCTTGTTCCCGCAAGAATAACACACGCAAGCACACTAGCTTGCCGAGGCCGCACCTCTACACCGAGCTCTCACTAGAACTCGAAACAACGTGAACCTGCAAGTCCACCTCCTCAAAACAAAGGTGAAGACTTTGGTGATCACAACACTTTGATCACCTAAAACAACTCTCACAACAACTCTCCTATAGGATAGATATAGCAATGGAAAGCTCAAGTGTGTGTGAGAAAACTTGGATTGATTTGGTGGTGAAAAACTCAAAGAATCACTTTTACAAAACACTTGATAAACTCTCCTTTTAATTTATAAATATTGGCTCTTAAACAAGTGGAGAAAACCTCTGAAATAGATGGGAAAAACTAGCTTGAAAACTCTCCTCAATCATGTATAAACAGTCCAAGGGAACCCTAATATATAGGCCTCCAAAAACTAGCCGTTGGGGTCCAAAATTGCAGTTTGCACTGCTGGCAGTCGATTGCCCGGTTGACCGGCCAACGGTTAGATTTCTGACCGTTGAGCCAGCGGTCGACCGACCGATCGGTCGACCGTTGCCTGGCAAATGGCCTAGCTGTCGACCGCCCGGTCGACCGGGCCATTTCCAGAGAGCAGAGGCTCTCTGGCGGTCGACCGTGCGGTCGACTGGCCTTAGCTGTGCACGTCGGTCAACCGCGCGATCGACCGACCTCAGTGACGGTCGACCGGCTGAAGGCCAGAAAAACAGTTTTGGGGATTTAAAAACTTGGCATTTTATCTTCAATAAAATCCCATAAATTCTCTAAAAATCTACAAAAATAAGTTCAGTAATATACTTTGATATACAAACATGTTTAAGTAAAAATAAAACATGTTACAAATATTTTGAACTATTTTTATAATATGGAAGTTTTGTTTTAAAAAAAAAATCTATATTTTTCTAAAACGATTTTTCCAAATTGAAAACCGATTTTTCCAAAACTCCTCCAAATACAAAAAAAAAGATATTTTAAACACTTTATAAGCTTAGTGTGTATGGATATGATCCACTACACATACATGATGAAATATCTATGTTTTGACATTAAGCTCTAAAATAGGTTTTGATAAAATACATGTACATTTTGAAGCTTAAAAATCATAACGGTATTTTTCTAAAACAAAAACTCTTTTATGAAAACACATATAAATCTTGTGTGTGAGTGTAAATGAACTTAAGCAATCCACCAACTAATCTATCCTTTACATTTATCTAAAAACAAAATCTTAATACTTACAAACATGACACAAGTTTTCTCTTGAAGGTCTTCTTCTTCTTCTTGACTTGGTCCAAATCTTGACCCAATGAGCTAGACTCGTCTTGAGTATTTGATGCAATCTTGATGCGCGAGCTCTTGAATCGATACATGCTAGCTCCAAAACTTGACTTTAAATCCTTTATTGAAGCTAAACACCAACTAAGATCTTGATCAAATATCTGAGACTTAATTAAAACACTAGATCATTAGTACTATAACTACATGAGTTAATCATCATCAAAAGCTAGAGCGATGGCTTTTGGGCCAACAACAAGTACCAGGGTGTCGCTGGCGATAACGCATCGCTCACTATCCAGCTCCGTTGCCAGTCGAAGGACGACTGCGATGGCCTTGGCTTCAGTAATCACTGGGTCAGTGTAGTTAATCGACTTTGTTGTGACTCATAAATACTCTTCCCACTGCATCTCTCCCCATAGTCATTGCACAAGCCGAACTCGGAACCACGCTTGCATCAATGTTGACCTTCATTCAACTGTTACAGTTGTAGACAATACTGCTATGTCAAGCTCGCAAGGATTCTCTCATGCTTATTTTGTCAAACATCTGTAGGATTTGATGTAGAAGCCTCTACCACTGCTTGATATAGTTGTGTTGAAAACATGATATGCTCAAACACCCACTTTCATCTTAGTTTCCATATAGCCCAAAGTTTGTTGACCCTACTGCAAACAACCCAGACTTATCCCCACCTACCTTCAGCCAGCGCTTAATGACTGAGGGGATATTCTCCCCTGCTATGATCTCAAAGTGGATCGAAGCTATCCTAAATCCCGCAGTCAAAGGAAATGGATGATAGGTGATGGTTTCCTCTTCATTCAGGCATAGAGGACATGCGAAATCGACTCTGGGAAGAACATGAGCTCGTCTCGCATTGTGTGGTGAGAGCGTCGTTGAGGCATCTCCAAACAAAGTGAAGGATTCATGGCTGTAAATATGTCCTTGACTAGAGCAATTGGCATTGTTGGCGTTGTTTGCTCGTATTAGTCAGGACTCTATAGGTTGAACGGGCTGTGAAGAGCCCATTTTTCTTTGGTATCCAGAGAATGTGATCCCGACCTGAAGGCGCATACGGTTAATAGGCGTGTGCAGCATAGAGTTTGTAGTTACACTTTTGAAGTTGTCTCTTATTAATCTCTCATCCCAGTTGCTACTATTAGGGGATATGAGCTAGTTGATGCTCGAGATGTTGGTCGGAAGCCTGTGAGCTTTACAATGGGTTCGGACTTCTGAATAACCCACTAGTCTGTGAATATGTCAATGTTTTATCCATTCACCACTGACCAAATAAAATTTGTAGAAGAGTAAGTTTAATGTTTTGAATACATCTCAATAAACAAAACAATGGGCTTTGGTGGATGATTGCACGAAAGATTCTTTGGCGAAGTACTTTGCTTTCAATAAATGAACTCAAAGCATCATTGGGTTGTTCAGCATTCTCCACCCTAGCTTCATGAATAGGCTCTCGTTTACTAGCTGTACATGTCAAAAGCCGAGACCACTGACTGCCTTAGGTTGCTTGAGGTGTCCCAAGCTCTTTAGGAAAAGATGATACCCCCATACTATATTCCGAGAAGAAGGTTTGCATGATTCCCTCCATTTCTCCACAAGTTGCTTTTGGTAGGAGGCCCATGTCCATTTGGAAGGGGATCGCCCTAGTAAGGCTATAATCAGAACTTATCTCCCCGTATGGGATAATAGGGAGTTTTTCATGCTTTCAGCTTCCCATGCATCTTCTCGATAAGGTACTTTTGGCATGAGCCAGTCTTCTAGTAGCAAATAATGGGGCACCAAGATATTATTCATCTTGTTTCATAAAATGGACTTCAAGAATGCCTACAAATTCTTTCTCCATACTATTCGAAAGATTATTAATGAAGAAAATCGAGGATTTGGAATAATTGATCACCTGCCCTGATCAGCTAGAATATATATTTAGAATTTGTATTGTCATCTCCAGGTTTGTGGCAGAGGCTTCTCCAAACATCATTCGATCATCAGCGAATATGAGATGTGATACGGTAGGAGCCGAGTGATTAAGCTTCCTTCCCCTGAAAACTCTTTGATCTTCCCTTCACAAAGAAGTGAGTAAAGAACTTCAGTGCAGATAATGAAAAGATAAGGTGATAGTGGGCACCCCTGTCGCAGTCCTCTCTCGGGCGGAAGTGATCGTCAATATCCTCGTTTATACTGACTCCAATACTAGTGGTACGGACACATGCCCTAATCAACTCTATGAACCACTGGGAAGGCTTATTTACTGGAAGGCCTAAAAAAGAAAATTCCACTCCACCTTATCGTAGGCTTTTTCACATGTCCGCTATGAGAGAAAATAGTTTGAATCTCCAGCTCTTGTGACTCATTGATTGAATCAATTCCTAGGCCACCACCAGATTATCTAGAATCTATCTTTCAGGATAAAAGCTGCTTGGTTTGGGATATAAAAGAATCCAGAAAAGGGTGTAGTCTATTTTTCAGGATCTTAGCAGCTATCTTATAGATCACATTGCAGAGGGCTATCAATCTTAAGTTTGTTGGTTTCTTGCACACCTTTTTTTTTTTGGGGGGGGGGGAGCATAAGATTGGTATCATTCATCTCATCTTTAAAAGAGCCAGAGAGGATGAGATTTATAATCTCCTCCTTGATTGTGGAACAACTTGAATGGAAAAAATTGGCGAAAGGCCATCAGGCCCTAGCGCTTTGGTCGGCCCCATACCTTGATAACAGCCTCAATCTCCTCCGCCATGGGTATACTGCTCAGTTCCACTATATCATCGGATGGGATGGTTGCTCAAAAATAAAACTCTTCAGATATTGCGTCTAGTTTGGTTGAGGTGAAAACTTCTTGTAATATTGCACAAATATCTTTCTGATCATCGCAGAGTTTTTTCTAGTTCCCTTTGACATTCCGAATGGCAAAAATGCTAGTTCTTCATTTTCGTTTCGTGGATGTCAAATGGAGGAATCAGGTATTTCTATGCCCTCTCGGAGTAGTTGGGATTTGGCCCTCTGGTGCCAGAAATCTTCTTCCACTGCAAGCAAATCCTCAATCTTCTTAGAGATCTCCGCCTCCTTCTGTATCAGGACTGGATCGGGCGGCCCCTATTGGATAGCAACAAGCTTCTTTCTGGCTTCTTTAATTTTATTTCAAAGTGCTCCTGGTACCATTTCTTTATTTATGCCTTAAGAGAATTGACTTTGTTCAAAAAGCTAGCTCTAATGCACTTAGACCATGCCCTTGTGAGGAAATCCTTATATTCCAGTTTCCTAACCTACATTGCTTTGAACTTGAAATCCTGCGCTGTCTTCTCTTGGGTTGTTGAAGCTTCATTAGAATGGGGCAATGGTCGCTCCCATTGCCGTCAGTGGTGGACATTTGCCTCTCGAAACTTCGAAACCCACTTAGGGATGTCATAGGCCTTGTCAAGCCGCTCCTGGATGTGAGTGGGTGATGACTGTTTATTTGACCAAGTATATACTGCACCATGGAAACCCAGATCAAGCAGAGGAGTTGTACTTAAGAAATTATTAAAATAAGCAATGTTATTTCATTAAACAAGTTCTCCACCAAATTTTTCATCTTGTGAGGAAATGGCATTAAAATCATCAAAATAGAGTAAAGGGATAGACATGTTAGAGATAATACTGGTAAGACGTTTCTAAAACTACCGCCTTTTGCGTGAGACAGGCTCTCCATAGACGCAGACTAGGTTCCATATGTTGGAAGGAGAGAATATTGCTAAGGAAGTTGACATGAATCGTCGAGGGGTCGTCGAGTGATCGCCGAGGAAGTCGACGACAAAGACGAAGGGAAACAGCAGCAGAAGAAGCAGAGAGCAGCAGCAGCAGCAGAACAGGCTCAGCGGTCGACCAGCCCGGTCGACCATACGTGCACAGCGTGCACAGGGTCAGAGAGCTGTCGATCGCCCGGTCGACCGAAAAGCCTGATTGTAAGTATCCAACTCTCTGTTTGGGCACCCGGTCGACCGCCCGGTCGACCGGTGGAAGGGTCGGTCGACCGAAAGTCGGGTGCGGGTAATTTTCTGCTGATTTGAAAATATGTTGTATTTAAGGGCTGTTGTTGGTTCTAGGGTTTGTATCTTGTAGAAGATCAAGAGAAGAAAAAGGGCTGGAGCTCTCTTGCATTCAAAGAGGCTGCTAGCCATTGTACTCTTCTTCCATAGAAATTAAATCTCCTCTGATTGCCCCGAGGACGTAGGCGTTGAGGTCGAACCTTGTTAAATGTTGTTTGCGTGTGTTCTTTCTCCGGTGGTTGTTTTTGTGCTGGTTGTGATTGTTCTTCGTGCGTGGGAGATTCAAGGAGTGATCCTCTATCGGGTTGTTGTCATTGTTGGGGCACAACAAGTGGTATCAGAGCTTCCAGGTTTCGCTTGGGATTTCTGGAGATTCGGAGAGTTCTAGATCTGATTCGGTGGAGATCGTGTGTCGATCTCAGATCAGAGGTATTAGTGTTCGTGGGATCGTGTGTCGATCTCAAGAGGACGCGAGGAGGGCTCGTGGAATCTGTGGTGGAGTAGATCCGGAGAGAAACTCGATCTAGGGTTTCAAGGGAAAGGTAAAAAATCTAAATTTTATCTGAAATATAGATCTATTCCAGTTGGTTATTCTTTCGCATAGATAGAGGATCAGAAATCTCAATGGCAGAGGAAAGTACTTCGGTTAAGACCATGCATCCTCATCCGAGATCGACGTGGTGAAGTTCAATGGTACAAATAACTTCGAGATGTGGAGATGTGAGGTTATGGATGCGCTGAATGCATCGAACCTCGAGGACACTCTCCTACTGGAGAAGAAGAGGAACACGACCACTGAAGAAGAGGGGCAAAGATGAACAGGTCGGCATGTGGATTGATACGTTCATGTTTGTCGCAAGACATAAAATACCTTGCACAACATGAGACGTCGGCGAAGAAACTGTGGGAAACCCTTGCGAAGAAATACCTGACGAAGAGTGTTAAGTCCAGGTTGCAGCTTAAGAGTAAGCTGTATCAGTTTCAGATGAAGAAGGGGAGCACAGTGAATGAGCACATCAACCGATACACGAAGCTTCTTATAGACTTGGTAAACATGAATGTCACGATAGAAGAGGAAGATAAGGCGATCATCTTTCTGAACTCACTCCCGGCGGAGGAGTATGAGACATTCACTCTGACCTTCATCAATGGAAGGCAGACTTGAATTATGATGAGGTGTCGTCTGCACTGACTAGTTATGAGACGAGGAAGAAGGAGAGACATCCTTCTAGGTCATGCTCATCGGCGGAGGCACTGGAAGTAAGAGGCAGAAGTTCATCGCGGAAGGGCAAGGAGGTTAGAGGAAGATCGAAGTCCAGGCCGGGTTTCAGAAATCTGAAAAGGAATCAGTGTGCCTTATGCAAGGAACTAGGACACTGAAAAGCAGAATGCCCGAAGGCCAAAGGTAAGAAGGTAGAGTCAAAGACCGAGGCGAATCTCGCACAGACAGATGGGATCGGATGATGACTTATCGGTGTTCTCTCTCTCGGTTACTACCCCTACTGTTTGTAACTCAGATAGTGCTGAGTGGATCTTTGATAGCGGAGCCACCTATCATGTGTGCCCGAACAGGGCCTGGTTCTCTAGCTTTAAAAGGCTGGTGGATGTTACACGGTCATAGGGGATGACCATCCGTGTAATATTGAAGGGATGGGTACAGTTCGCATCAAGATGGATGATGGGATAGTTCGAGAGTTGAAGGAGGTGAGGTATGTACCTCATCTCAAAAGGAATCTTATCTCAGTTGGCACTTTGGAAGCATCGGACATGGTGATATCTGTTCGAGATGGCGATCTCAGGATGATCAAGGGCTCGATGGTAATGATGAAGGCGTCTGTCGAGGCAATCTCTACTACTTGAAGGGTAGTACGATTACAGATCAGGTGGAGACTTCAAGTTCCTCAGATGATGGTGGCCCGGAGGTCTGGCAGGGAAAGGTCGGACAGGAAGAAGAGTCTCTGCGAGCTCCTGCAAAGAAGGAAATGGAAGGTGCTGCTACCTGCAAGTCAGAAAGTGGCACAGCGTTTGGACAAGAAGAAGGTGAGATTCAGCACCAGTACTCACCACAATGAAGGTCTTCTTGATTGTGTTCACATGTGCATATGGGGACCTGCTAAGACGGCATCACTTGGAGGTCACAGGTACTTTGTCTCATTTATGATGGTTCATCTAGGCAGGTTTGGATATATCCAATGAGACAAAGGGGTGAAGCCCTAGATGTGTTGGTGAAGTGGAGAGGAAGAATGGAGAGGCAGATAGGTAGGAAGATAAAGGAACTTCATATTAGTAATGTTGGAAAGGACATGTACCAGTTCCTACGATTTGGCCAGAACACAGGTATTGCAACTCACTTCACAACAGGTACAGATGGGTTGGCTAAAGAAGTGATCCGCCCTTGCTGGAGAAGGTTCGGAGGTTGTTGTCTAATGTAGGATTAGACAGGTCATTTTGGGCTGAGGCGACCGAGTATGCTAGCCATCTCATAAACAGATCGACTGCGATAGGAGGTAAAGCTCCATTGGAAATTTGGTCTGGGAAAGCTGCTCAAGATCATGGTGTGCTGCAGGAGTTTAGAAGTCCGGTCTACTTCAGTGCCAAGAATGGCCAAGTTGAATCCGCGAGCAAAGAGGTTTGTCTATTTGGGCGTCAAGGGAAACAGCTACAGGTTGTGGGACCCAGAAGACAAGAAGATCGTGATAAGCAGGCATGTCACTTTTGGAGAGACTTCAGTGTTGAAGTCCACCATCTCTCAGCAGGTGGAGAGGACGAAGACCAAGGAAGGATCGCAGCGAGTGGAGGTTGATGCTACTCCATCATCTCCAGTTGGTTCGGCATCAAAGGAGACTTCATCGGAGGTGACACCGGGTGGAGATCATGATACCAAAGGTGATGCTGAACAGGTTGACGACATTGTGAGGATGTTGAGTTATTTGCAGCCATTGGAACCAAGGTGAAACCACGTTTGTGGTAAAAAAGCATGGATCTCAAGCTTGTGATATCGACAAGCTGAAGTTAAAGACCGTTGCTCTCCATGATGGTCCGGAAGAGGTTCATATGACTCGGTCAGACAGGTTCACTGCTGCAAATAGAGGTGCAAGTGCTTGAGCTTGATGAAACTCATCTTATGAACTACGGTTGGCTTGATCCTTTTGGGCAAAGGTACGTAGGCAGCCATAAAGGCGCAGCCATTTGGTGATGCAACTCTTATGAAGCTATTTAGGCTCTCGAGAAGTTGTTTTGGATCTTCACGTAGAGGTGAAGAGTTTGTGGCTGATGGAACTTCACGTAGAGGTGGAGGGGCTTCACGTAGAGGTGAAGTGTTATGGCCAGTTGGACTTCACGTAGAGGTAAGGTATTGTGGTCTCGATGAACAGGTTAATCTTCCGGAGAGAAGATGTTGAGCTTGCATAAGGAGTGGTGTGCATCCAGTTGAAGCCGACGATGTTTGGTATGCTCTACGCAGACTTGGTTGGACCGTCAGTAGAAGACATGTAGACTAGATAGAGCTAGTCAGTTGGAGAGTCAGTGTTAGCTCATGAGAAGTCTTCGTGAGGTCGTGAAGTTGCAGAGTGGAAGCCACAGTTTGCTGATCGGCATGTATGGAAATTCTCCTAAGGTGAAGTGCAGGGAAAGCATGTGCGATATTTTTCAGGGATAACTGAGCTAAAGATTCCAAGCCGAGATCGTGTGTCGATTTCGCCGAGATCGTGTGTCGATTTCGCCCGGTGCGCGTAAGCCGAGATCGTGTGTGTCGATTTCGCCGAGATCGTGTGTCGATTTCGCCAGGTGATAGACTGGGGCACGTTGGAGATCGGCTCAGATTTGGAAAATCTTCGCCGAGGTGGAGAATTGTTGGAAGGAGAGAATATTGCTAAGGAAGTTGACATGAATCGTCGAGGGGTCGTCGAGTGATCGCCGAGGAAGTCGACGACGAAGACGAAGGGAAACAGCAGCAGAAGAAAAGCAGCAGCAGCAGAACAGGCTCAGTGGTCGATCGGCCGGTCGACCGTACGTGCACAGCGTGCACAGGGTCAGAGAGCGGTACCGAAAAGCCTGACTGTAAGTACCCAACTCTCTGTCGACCGCCCGGTCGACCGGTGGAAGGGTCAGTTTTTGGCATATCCCCTGGGATGTCATGGAGTTGGATTTAGAATTCACAAAACTCAAACTTATCGCTTTCGGGTGGTTTTTGGCCGGTATCTTTCTAATCTGATCAGTTTGTTCACGATTAACCACGAGTCATTCTTAAGGATTCTCTTTGCTTTTGATCTAGACAGAAATGTCACCCTGAACAGCTTATTCCCGTAAACCAAAATTTTGTTCTTTCCCCACATGTTCCAAACAGCAGTCATGCTTTCCTTGATGTGTGCTCACTTGAAATTTCAATGTGAGATGACTTTGATGATGGCAGTTTGTTGGATCTCTGAATTTGCAGTTGGTTGATCAGGGATAATTGGGGTAGCAATGGTCGGTGATAATTTGAGGATGTCATTTAGTTTATCAATGAGGGAAGATATGGATGTATTTTGTTCCATTGGAGTCGTCATAGAAGGGGAAAGAAGGCAGTGATTTGTGGCAGGAGTTGAGGAGGTCGATGGGATTGTTGTAGCTGAAGTTGGATTGATTGTAAGGAACTAGGTATAGAACCATGTCTCACGACAAGAATAGAAGCTCATCCCTCTATGAGAGAGAAGAGAACATGAGAAGAGAGATAGCTAGAGCGAGAGAAAAGAAGATATTTTTAATGGTGGTGGGAATAGCATAATGATTCACTCTTAGTAAAATAAAGCTCCTAACTTGAGATGATTTCTGAATAGAATTTTATGGTTTTATTAACTAGATTATTGAAACGAGCCTTACACCCATGTAACAAAAATATAATTGATGTAAAAAAAAAATTTATTAAAGTTTTTTAGTATCTTTCTTTAAACCTTTTGCTCTGATTCTAGCGAATTCTAATTTTGAATTGAAAAAAGAAACCTTTCATTTTTTTTCGGATGAGTATCATATATATTTTTTTTACCTCTAATAACTTTTTATTTTAATTTTTTTCAAAATAGGGATCCCTAATAAATATTTCTCTTTTATTATTCAAATCTTTCAAGAGCTATGAATGTAAATATTATGATTAGATTTTTAGGTATTGTAACATTTCTTTTATTCCAATTTCTTTTTGACATATCAATGAGAGGGACAGAGATAGAGAGAGGAATTAATGATAGTTTGAAATTTTTGATACGTAATCATGAAGAGGAATATATAGTTTAAATTTTTGGTTCTCTATGTAATAAATATTTTTTATTTTAAATTTTTTTTTGAGATGAGGATATAAATGTATAGTTAGATTTTAAAATTGTTAATATCTTGTAAATGAAAGAATAGATTAGATCTAGACATGACAAGAATGTGAGTCACAATCAAATTAGAATTCCAATCAAAATGGTTGAGGTTATAATAATAAAAATTATTGAAATGATGATATATATGTAAAATACATGTGTTTCTTAATTAATAACCTTTTATATACTTCTAAAATTTCTTTAAAGTAGTTTTCTTTTCCTTTGAAGAAACCTTTAAATTAGTGTACGTTCTTGAGAACGTAATTGTATAAAAGAGTATACATGGGTTTTATAGGATTCTCTGCTTGAATTATGTGATTTCATTTCACTTGACAACTACATCATTATTGAGAATTTTATTATATTTCTACTCAATCTTTAATTAGTTCATGAGTTCATAGAGTTAAATTGATGAAATAATGTACTTTTACTTTATTCGATAAAGGCCAAGCATATTTGATATACAAACAAGAAGAATTTATTTAACAAGTAAAACAATACTTTAGAAAAAACTCCTATAATTGAGATTAAAATTTTTTAACTATATTCCACATGTAGACCAACCAAATAGAGTTGCATGTTAATTTGTCTTGACTATATTTCTTGCAGGTTATGCAATGCCAGTATTTGATACTATAGAGACTATATGACATCAAGGCTTAAAATTCCCCATGGAGTTGCACTTCGTTTAATTGCCCGATCCGTTTATGTGGTAAGAGATATATTAATCTCAAGGCACTTTCACCGTGCTCATTTTTTTCCGGGTAATACAATAGGGCCCACACAAATTTCACGTTGTTCACAAGGAGCCCGAGCTCAAGCCCGGGCAAATTAATTTTTGATCAAAAAACCCCGCTGTGCCTTTTGCCTGAACAGAACGGTGGAAGTACTCTTATATTCTTTCTAACATTTTGTTACATTTTTGTAAATGGTGTCGTGTTATTTCAGCTTTAACACTATTCCTTGGTGTAACTTTTCCCTTCTTCGCGGATCTTTTGGGTTTCTTTGGTGGCTTTGGATTTACGCCGACTTCCTACTTTGTAAGTCTTACACTCAAACAAGCTATAGATATGTTCAACAAATAATTGAATAAAGAGTAATCCATTTCATTAATATAACTTTTTTTTTTCCTTTAAAATAATTGTAGCTCCCTTGTGTGATATGGTTAGCTATCAAGCAACAAAGAGGTTTACCTTGTCATGGATGATAAATTGGGTAATTTGATACATACAAAATCTGCTCTTATTTATTTTTTTATTTTTTTTTTCCTTTTTTCATTTTAAAAAATATATGGTATCATTGCTTTTAAAATATTTAAACTTCTGACATAATTAAATCTTCTTGCAGGGATGCATTTTCCTGGCATGCTCCTGATGTTGGCTTCAACTATTGGTGGTTTGAGGAATATTATAAAAGACTCCTCTACTTTTAGTTTTTACTCCTAGTTAATGGCATGTACTCTTAAATATATGTTATGTGGTAAATCAAGTTAATAGATATTATAAGAAACTAATGTTTTTTTCTCCTGAACACAAAGAGTCACTTTGCTGGAAAATATGAAGAATTAATATGAATCTTTGAGTTGAATTATGCCGAGATCCGTTGATAGAATCAATTGGATAATTGTTGGAGTGTGTTCTCCTTCCATTGAGGATGAACGTGATATATTCACATGTTCAATACCAACTTCGAATGAATGAGATATTCAAGTCTAAAGTTTGCCTAATTCAAAGTCAAAGGTGACTAAAAGCATTTAGTCCCACATTAGACATGGGATGAAAGTTTGAAGTGTTTAAATAGAGAAAAATGGGAATAGAGGATGTGCCCTTGGGTACTTGGAGTTTTCGCCGCGCGATTAGGGGGAAACCATGACCAGGCATGAGCCCGACACCGGCGCTGGTGCCGAAGCTCGGGGTCGGGTCCAGTTTTTTTGAACCGGGTCTCACGGGTATGGTGTTACAGCAGATCACGCCCACTTCACTATCCGGAACCGCACGGTTCCTATCTGGAATGATCCGTTGCAATGGTTCAGACCGAACCGTTGCAACCGTTCGGACTCTCTTTCTTCCATTTTTAACACATAGAAAAAACATAGAAACACAGCGAACGCTTTCTCCCTTCTTCTGCAACTCAGATTCCGAAGTAAAAGTGAAGAAGTAACTCAGATTCTGAAGCAAATTGAAGGCTCAGAAAATTCAACAGTTTCTTTAATAGAATTGTAGTCTAAATCTGTGACTTCTAAAGAAAAATATTCTCTAAAGTAAAGACAAATATTCTCCCTGAAATTTGTCTTGGTCATGCTGCTTTGATAATCCTGTGAAGTTACTAGTTACTACGGTTCGACCGTACGGTGATTTGATAGTGTTATTCAAATACCGTGAAGGAGTGTTGTATCTTAGGAGACCAGCGTCGGTAACCCGTTAGCACCGTAGCAGGGGATGTAATTGTCTTAAGGAGATTCGCTATAAGTGTATCTCACTCTAAATACTGTATAAGTGAATTAATATTCTTTATATAGGGGTTATACTGATATACAGTATATTGAGGCTGACTTATACCAGTCTAATTGTGTGTTTAACCAAGGAAGATAATTGAAAGGTGGTACTATAATTAAGGATTGTTCTATTGAATGGAAAACCTCCAACCTAATATTCATCGATCTGGCCAATTAGATCGGTGACATTGATTAGTTGTCAAATGATTCCTAAAATAACATTCTTAAGATAATTATTATTAAAGTTACTTACTTCTGTTCTGTTTGAAATTACAGAAAATGTCTGAGACTAATCAAGACAGCTCAAGTAAGGCACCAAATATACAAATTCAAACTTTGATGCTTGCTCCATTTCCTAACCCGAAGTCGGAGAAGCCAGGAAAATTCGATGGCACAGAATTCAAGAGGTGGCAACAGAAGATGCTCTTCTACTTGACCACTCTGCATTTTGCCAAATTCCTGCAAGAGGATCCACCAGAACCCGAAACTGATCGGGACTCTGTCCTTGCAGTCGATGCATGGATGAAAGGTGACTTCCTTTGTCAAAACTATATTTTAAATGGACTGGATGAATCTCTTTACAATGTCTACAGTCCTATCACAACGGTAAAGAAGTTATGGGCCAGTCTTGATAAGAAGTACATGACTGAGGATGCCGATACCAAGAAATTCATTGTAGGACGATTTCTGGAGTATAAGATGGTGAACAATAAGACTGTAATCAGTCAGGTGCAAGAGTCCCAACTTATCTTACACGAGATAGAGGCTGCAGGTATGAATCTACCTGAAACTTTTCAGGTTGCTATTATTTTGGAGAAACTCCCACCTGCGTGGAGAGATTTCAAGAACTACCTAGAACACAAGCACAAGGAGTTGAAGTTGGAAGATCTCATTATGAGGCTTCGAATTGAGAAGGACAACCGAAAGTCTGAGAAAAGGAGCAATAAGAACTCCTATATAGCCAAGGCCAATGTGATCAAAAACTCAAAGGGAAAGCGTCTACTTCCAAAGGTTAAAGCGGAAGAAGACTACCCAAGGGTACAAAGGCAAGGTCCAAGAACGTAAGAACATACGCTTCAAGAGAACTTGCTACATCTGCAACAAAGAGGGATATAAGGCAAATGAATGTCGCAGCCGTCTCAAAATGAACAAGAAGAATCATCCACAGGCAAATCTGACTGACATGCGTCGCCAAGCCTTTCAGCTGTGGTGTCAGAAGTGAATCTGACAACCAACAATAAGGATTGGTGGGTAGACACTGGGGCTACTTGGCACATCTACTCTGAGAAATTATTATTCTCTGAATATTAAAAACTAGAGCAAGATGAGCAACTCTTTATGGGAAACTCAGCCGTCTCCAAGGTTGAGGGAAAGGAAAGGTCATCTTGAAGTGGACATCTGGGAAAGAGCTTACTCTGAACGATGTGCTACATGTTCCAGATATCTGCAAAAATCTAATCTCTGGATCAATACTTAGTAAGAAAAGATTTAGAATGGTTTTCGAATCAGATAAATTTGTACTTATAAAGGTGGGATGTATGTGGGTAAGGGTTATCTTGTTGATGGTCTTTTTAAGGCCAATGTTGCAGATGTGGACAAAAAATTCGTGTATTTGTACCCTAAGCTTATAAATAAGAAAAGTCTTATGTTTATTTACTTAAGTCTCCTATTTTATAGCATGCTAGATTAGGACATGTAAATTACAAGTCTTTAAAAAACTTGTCTAATCTAGGATATATTCTGTCATGCCCCGCTAACCATAATACACGATTTCGGGTACACGACGAGAGCCAGCGACGTATTATTATTAATACGCTTAGCCTCAGTACAAGAAAGTTCAATACACTAAAGTTATTACATATTCCAGCTTTACTACTCAAGTACAAAATGTCACAAAAGTCTATATTATTACATTAAGGAAAATAAAATGCATAAAATATAAGATCCTCACAAATTAAAACTGGATGAAACACTAGCCCTAAAGTTCTGCCACGTGCTCGAAGTACTCCTGATCCTGAGGTGCTTCTGAACCTGGATCTGAGCAAGCAAACTCAGGGTCGTCAATAAGCGACCTAGTGAGTAGTAAAAAAAGGGAGGATGCAATAACATGTATATATATAGAACTCAAGATATCGCTAATATCATAACATGCATTACAGTGAAAGATATGAAATAAATATACATGAGTGTGATATATGTAACAGTTAAATATTTACATGCTTACTATTTTATATACTGTAATGTTTCATTAGATGTATATTATTGAATATTGTTATTTGAAATTGATAGATGGAGACGGGTTCTGTGCTTTAGGTGGGTCCCGTACATACCGGGACCACGGCCCCAGATGCCTGGCACTGAACCAGGCCTGTACCGCTAGGTACTCAGTAACAGTAACAGTAGTAATATCAGATGGATGTCAGTCATCCTCGGGAACCCTGCAGTGGAACCCTCATTTCGGTTGCGCAACCTATATCCTAGGTCCACCTAAAATATCGATACCGTCTCCTTTATCAATTTCCCCACCCAGTGAAAGTATTTATATGTCAGTGTTACCTAAATAACAGGACTCAATCAATATCAGTGTGTATATCCAACTATACATGGCAATAGTATTTTTTTTTCTAGTAATTTCGGTAAAACAAATTCTTTAATGTCATATGATGTACATGCATAACCATTCAAATATCATAACTTAATCCAATTTAATATTCAAGATGATTTATCTAATTTTTTGGAAATTTTTTTTTGTATAGTTATTTTTAATCCATTTTCTCAAAAAACATTTAATAATTTCACAATATTTTTTTTCAAAATTTATAATTATTCATCTACAACATATAAAATGTTACATACAAGATTTAAATAAATATTACAGAGCATAAACATCTCATTAAAATTATTTTATGAACATTACAATTTTCTAACTATTTTACATGCTTGAAATTTCTAAATTAATAATTAAACAATTTTCTTTAAATAAATAAATGCATCATTACAAACTTTGCAGTGGTAAAATGTACTCATGCAGAAATTGTTAAAAAAACACTCACCTGAGATCGTCACGGATCCGGATATAGAATTTGCAAATTAACTTGATAATCTACATTCAATTTAAATAATAATTATAAGAAATATTTAGTTTTGGAGTTATTCTAAATGATATGACCAAAAATAATTTTACAGAGTCACATTTCAATTTCTAATTTTACAGAAATTTTTCTAGAATTTTCTGAATTTTCTTGATTTTTTCTGAATTAATTTAAGCGCAAAAACAATTAATAATTCTTAACGGGTCTGTTGCTACAGTAACGGGTCTGCTACAGTATTGGTCTGGGTTTAATTTTGGGTTTGGGTCTTCTACAATATTATTGCTACAGTTAAAATGTCTAAATTTTATTTTATTTTAATTTATTTTTTTTACTTCTTCTTTATCTTTTCTTTTTCTGATTTTTTTTTTTTAATACAGGGGCGGTTCTGGTCTGTAACAGACCCGAACCCGGGTTTGTTAAAACAGACTCGGGCCTGGCTTGGGTCTGGCCAGGCCCGGGTCTGGCAGGCTTCGGGTCTGGCAAGGCCAGGCCAGGCCTGGTCGTCTAGCCAGGGCCGCTCTCGGCCGGGCCGAGAGCAGTGGCTCCCTTCATTCTTTTTTTTTGGCTTAAATAAAATTTATAAAAATAAATAAAAATTATGATAATTAAGGGGCATATTTAAGGAGTCCTACAAAATTTTATTGGGATTTTTTCCCTACATTTTACATGATAAAACTAAAGCTACTAATCAACGTACATAATCTGTTCGACAAAATGCCAAAACGAAAATAAAATCTCTTAGTTAGAGATTTACTTACCGGAAACGCTTCCCCTCAGTCGGAAAAGTCCCCTCCAGTCTAGTAAGGCTCTGATCTACTTCTAGTTGGGTTGAAAGAGTTGATATGAGAGGAGAATAAGTAGAGAGTAGGGTATTCTCTTCTATGTTTTTTTTCCCTCTAGGATTTTAGTAAAGAGAGAATGAATATATAATTCCCCTCACCTGTTAACTCACCCGTAAATTCGTGGCTTAAGGTCAGGGGAAGTTGTAGAGAGTGGAGACAAGTGGGAGAGAAGATGGAGGAGAAGTTAGAGAGAGTGAGAGAAAATGGGGGAGTTGAAGTTGTTGTAGTGGGGGTTTAAATAAATCAAATATAAAAGTAAACATCACAATTAGTGTGGCCTTGTGGTTAAGTCATTGGGCTCTTGGGCATGAGTGATTGGGTTCAAAGCTTGGCCTTAGCAAAAATATTGCATATTTTATTTTCATTTTAATTTTAACTGATAAGCCATCTTATATGGGTTTGGCCTAAACCCAATTCATTTCAATTCATTTTTTTTTAAACAGTTGTTAACCACTTTAATACTCTAATATAAAATTTATAAATAGTATTTGTTACGGTATTAGTGAACATGGGTATTACATCATACCCACCTAACAAAAAATTTCGTCTTCGAAATTAAATTCATGAAGTAGAAAAAAATACCTATCAGGGAAAAAGATGAGGATAATGGTCGCGGATGGCGTCCTCTCATTCCCATGTCGCTTCTCCTGGGGAATGCCTGCCCCAAGACACTAAAACCAGTGGAATGGTCTAATTCTTCAAGACTTTGGTAGTCCTATCTAGAATAGCCATAGGTCTCTCAGTGTATGTCATGCCGGCCTGAGCTCTAACTCGGAATGGTCCAAAACATGACTGTCATCTCGGACATACTTTCTCAACTGAGATACACGAAAGACCTCATGCACACCATTCAAAGATGGGGGTAATGCTAGATGGTATGCCACTTCTCCTACTCATTCCAGAATCTTAAAAGGACCGATAAACCTTGGACTTAGTTTCCTTCGGCTACCAAATCTGATTACTCCCTTCGTTGGAGATATCTTCCAGAATACAAAATCTACAACTTTAAACTCTAGTGGTCTTCTATCCAAGTCTGCCCATCGCTTCTGTCTGTCTTGAGCTGCCTTGAGACGCTCCCAGATGATTTTAACCTTCTCCACTGTCTGCTGGATCACCTCCGGTCCCAACAACCTCCTTTCACCAATGTCGTCCCAGCACAAAGGAGACCTACATTTTCTACCATACAACGCTTCAAATGGTGCCATCTTAATACTGGACTGGTAGCTATTGTTGTAAGCAACTTTGCTAAATGCAGATGGTCTTCCCATGACCCCTTGAAGTCTAACATGCAAGCTCTCAACATGTCCTTAAGAATATGGATCATCCTCTCTGATTGCCCATTAGTCTGCGGATGATATGTAGTGTTAAACTTCAGTCGTGTCCCTAAGCTCTCTTGAAGACTACTCCAAAAGTGAGATAGAAATCTAGTATCTCTAACGGACACGATGCTGACTGGCACACCATGTAGTCGAACCACCTCCTACAGATACCTCTATGCTAATAACTCCGTTGACTGCCCAGTCTGAACGGGATGAAGTGAGTTGACTTCATGAGGCGATCGATAATAACCCATATTGCATTGTTCCCTTTTGGACTGCGGGGGAGTGCAGTGACAAAATCCATAGTGATGTACTCCCACTTTCACTCTGGAATCGGTAAAGGTTGAAGGAGTCCAGCCGTTCTTTGATGTTCTGCCTTCACTTGCTGACACACCAAACACTTTGCTACATAACGAGCAATCTCTCTCTTCATTCCATGCCACCAGAATCGCTGCTTCAGGTCTTGGTACATCTTCGTTCCTCCGGGATGTATGAAATATGCTGAGTTATGAGCTTCAGACAAACTTCTTGTCGAACCTCTCCTTTCGGTACACAAATTCTGTCACCAAAATAGAGGGTCCCATCTCTATGGATCTGCATATCCATCCTCAATCCAGCCTCCACTTGATTTCTGAATTCTTGTATCTTAGGATCCCCACTTTGAGCCTCCTTGATCTTCTCTAACAAGGTTGACTGAAATTGCAAGGTCATCAACTGTCCGGAAGCATTAGTCCTACGTGTCACCATCAGTTCCATTTGTCTCATCTCCTCAAGCAATTCTTTTTGCTGAGTAATCTGCATCACCATACAAATTTCAGGCTTCCTACTCAAAGCATCTGGTACTACATTGACCTTTCCAGGATGATATTGGAGATCAATGTCGTAATCGGCCATCAACTCCAGCCACCGCCTTTGCCGCATGTTCAGCTCCTTTTGAGTGAAGATATACTTCAAACTCTTATGGTCAGTGTAAATCAGCATTTGATCGCCCAACAAATAGTGTCTCCAAATCTTCAAGGCGAAAATTACTGCTGCCAGCTCTAGGTCATGCGTAGGATAACTCTTCTCATGTGGCTTTAATTGTCTGGACGCATAGGCTATAAATGTCCATGCTGCATTAGTACACAGCCCAGACCTCATCCCGATGCGTCGCTATAGATGACCATACCTCCAGTCCCGTTAGGCATCTTCAAGATTAGAGCCGAAATCAATTTCCTCTTCAACTCTTCAAAAGCATCGGCACACTCTGATGTCCATACATACTTTTCCCCTTTTCGGGTAAGCCTGGTCAGAGGTCCGGCAATTTTTGAAAAGTCCTGCACGAACCTCCGGTAATACCCAGCTAATCCCAGAAAACTCTTAATTTCGGTTGCCAAATTTGGAACGGGCCAATCTTTCACCACTTGAACCTTGTTGGGATCCACTGATATGCCTTCTCCTGAAACAATATGTCCCAGAAATGTCATGCTCTTCAACCAGAACTCACACTTACTCAGTTTGGCATAAAGCTTCTCCTGCCGAAGGGTCTGCAACACAATCCTCAAGTGTTCTGCATGCTCCTCTTCATTCTTAGAATAAATCAGAATATCATTAATGAATATGACCACAAATTTATCTAAGAATGAAGAGAAGACCCTATTCATCAAGTCCATAAAAATTGTTGGAGCATTGGTCACTCCAAATGGCATCATTAAAAACTCATAATGACCGTAACGAGTCCTAAAGGCCGTCTTCAGAATGTCCTCCTTCATCACCTTCAACTGATGATATCCAGACCGGAGATCTAACTTCGAGAATACTTTAGCTCCACTAAGTTGATCGAACAAGTCATCTATCCTGGGCAAAGGATATTTGTTTTTGATGATGACCTTGTTCAATTCTCGATAGTCGATGCACATCCTCCTGCTACCATCCTTCTTCTTTACCAACAACACCGGAGCTCCCCATGGTGAATGTTTTCCATTGATTTGCAAAGGGAAAAACTTACAATAAAAAGTTGAGGAGCTAAATTAAAAGTATTCTTAAAAAGATTACAAGTAGATCTCCTCAGAGATTCTGGAGAAGTGTGCCGATAGGAGTCTAGTCAGCGCGCGACCACTTTGTCCCTTTAACGATGCGAGCGATGAGATTCCCTTCTCACCTGGTTCGGGGAATCAGAGAACAGAGGATTGGTAGAACCCTCTTGCTACTTCTCAAAACCACCTTCAATAGGAATTCCTTCTCGCCTGGTTCGGAGATTCCTTGAGAAGAAGGTATTAGGGTATCAGCACCCTGATTAGAGAAGTAATTCTCTAAAAAGTCTCTGAATTCAAGGACACACGGTGCGTTGTGAAGAAGTCTCTGCTTGTGGAGTCTTCGTTTGCGCCTATGCCTGATCTCTACTTCTGGAGGTCCATTCGCGCTCTCCTCCCTCCTTGTGCCCTGGTGGGCTATTTATAGGGAGAGCAAGGGTATAATCGTCCCTTGAAAATATAGAAACAGATTGAATCAAATCTGTTTAAATCTGGAAAGTAGCCTTGCTGCGAGGCTAGGATCAGCTTCTGCGAAGTTAGAAATGGCAGGTCGGTTGATCTTCTTGATCTGTTTTGATCTTTTCCATATCGTTGGAGGATTTCCCTGATCTTCTTACTCATTTTCGAAAAGTCAAGAGATTGTGGCAATCAACTGCCAAATTTGATCTCAGATTTGATCTTGATTAGATTTGATCTTGATCTCAATTAGATCTGATCTCATCTGGAGATTTGATTGGTCAAAGGTTGACCATAGCAGACCAGCAGCGGCGCTGCCCGCTTTGAACTCACAGCAGAGCTGGAGGCAGTATCTGGCGAAGTCAGAAGAAGGCTTCTTCTGCGGAGCTAGATGTCATCTATTGCGAGGCTACCATATACCCTTTATGCGCAGTTGCATGTGGCTTCAGGCAAAGCTGACTCTCTCTGCGGAGTCACGCTTCAGCAGTTCAGGCGAAACTATAAGTTAGCTTCTTGGCAGAGCTTTGAATGGCTTCAAGGCGAAGTTGGATGATCTTAGCCTCTCAGGCGAGGCTATCCCTTTGGGCTCATGTGATGCTAAGTGGTAGCATCCTAGACCTGCTGAGGTCTGTTTAGAGGCAATCCGGGCTTACTGTCTGCTTGATGGATCAGTGGAGTCCAGGTTGCTTCCTTGTCCCTCGGAGATGGGTGAAAACTGGTCGTCAGCTTGTCTGTCACTCGTCTTTTGTAAATGTCAACAAGTTTAGACATTGTTCGGGCCAGTAAGAATCTTGTCTTTTTTAAGTGTCAACAAGACCCCCTTCAAAGTTTTCGAAAGTCTGTGATGGCTCAGACTTCGAAATACTTTGAACTGTTTTGATCGGTGGTATGTGAAGTACGAACGTCGCCATGGTGGTTAAGTTCAGCTTCCCTTATAATCCTGCTTTGGGATAAGTTCGCTGGAGAATCATGTAGGTTCGCGTCTGGGTAGCTTCGCGTCTGGGCTTCCCGGAATAAGTTCGCTTTGGAATGTTGTTCCTTTCCGAGGCCAACTGCTGTGGGCCGGTACGAGAAAGATTATTCTCCTTCTCTCGCATTGATCGAGGGAGATATTCTCCCCTTGTGCATTTCCGAGGGAGGATATTCCCTCTCTTCAAGGCGTAATGAATGCCTTTATGAGGGAGAGCGTTCTTCCTTTACACGGTTCCAAGGAAGACGTCCCTTTTCTCAAGGCGCAATGAATGCCTTATGCGCTCGTGCTTCCACGCTTGATGAGGTGGCAGCGCTCAGGCCATGAGGCCTATAAATAGGGCACTTGAGGTCCTCTGAAGAGAAGTGATCTGCTCTTCTTCTCTTCTCTTGGTTGAAAGAGATACTCAGATCTCTGAACTAGTGGGGATGCCCACTCTAGTTATTACCCGGCAAGGACCGGTAAGTCTTGATCATTCAAAGACTTCACCAATGATCTTTTAGGGAATTCATCTCCCTTAATTTAGCTTTAACGGCTGCTTCAAGGATTAATTTCCCTTGTTCTTCATTTTACAATTGACTGATCTACAGAGAAGGGTTCAGCCCAGCTTCCCAACGAAGCTATCATTTTGACTTGATCAAAGAAAGATCATAGCATGCCTGCTTGCTAAGTTCACCACACAGGCAAACTCGGGACTTAGTCTCTTCAAAGTTGAGCCAGTCTTGCCATATAGGTAGGGTCAAGACTGCGTCCCTCAGGATCAGTCTGGCTTAACCATATAGGCGAGGCTAGGACTTGACATTTGCTGAGCTAGCCCATCATCACTGTGCAAGCGAGGCTATCAATGTTTGACTGAATCAGATTGCTTCACCCCAAAGAATTTAACTTAGTGCTTTTGCAGCTTCTCCTGTGTTTAACTGTTAATTTGTTCTAGTTTGCATTGCAGTGAGCTATATTCACCAATCTTGTGACTTGATGAAAGAAACCAGGAAATTTCTTCTTGCTTTTCCAGTTGAGACTTTACCCTTAAGCAGGAGGAACAAACTGGGGCAGCCGCTGTGCGTCCCAGAGGAGGTTGGCAGTCACTTATCCGAGATGATCTACTTCGAGGCGAGGATGGTAGTCGCTTATCCGAGATGATCCACTTCGGGAAAGCGGACGTCACCTGTAAGGTCGCGGATCTTCCCATTGCCAATTTTCATCAAAGAAGATCCAACCTGCTGGTGGCGATCAGTCCTTTGCCAATTTTGATTGCGGAGGGTTCAACTTCTTGGTGGCACCATCTGTCCTGGTGGCACCATCTGTTCTTGTGCGAAGGCTTACGACCTTGTGCAGGAGGGAGGCCTTTCGTGTCCAGTTGGTTTGGTTTGAAAGTAGATAAGACCACTTGTATGCCTCTTGAGCAAATGATTCTGTTGTATGAAATACAACTTTGATGTAGTATCAATGTACTTTTCTTTTAAATGAAAGTTCATTTTCTGCTCATTTGATTTGCTATGCCTTCTCTTTTGAATTGAGAACACTTGAATTGGTCCGGTGGAGCTAGACTTCACGTGAAGTTAAAGATAGAATCTTTTCTGAATCGGGAACGAGCTTCCAGCGAGACTAACATTTTCGCGAAGTTCGGACTGTGCTTTTGGCAGAGCTATAGAAAGATTTTCGGCGAAGTTAACGATACATCGCGCGAAGTCAACACTTGACTTGTGGCGAAGTTAGCCCTTAGTGGGGCTGAATCAGCGCTCTGTTTCAAATTAATTCGAAACGGCGGCCTGTGCTCTTTACGAGGCGTCGTTCAGGCACTCATTGGCCTATAAAAGCCCCATCCGGCTGAGAGAGAACGAATTACTTTCTCTTAGAATATTTCAGAGTACTTGACTCTTTTTCCTTCTTCTTCTTTCCTCCTCATTCGAGAGTTTAAGAACTTCCAAGGTTCTTCAATGGTGCCCAAGAGACGAGCGGGAAAAGAGGTGGCAACTTCCGCAGCAGAGGGTCCTTTCCCTCCTCCGGTCATCGAACGACCAATCGCCGGTAGGGAATTTTCCCTTTTGATTAGAGACTGCCGTCTCTCTCTTAAAGCCAGTTTCTGGCTGTCCTTAAATGACTCCAACACGAGATCAACCATGGTCTTGTAATTTTAGGAAGTCCAATCCCTGAATTTATCTTGATTTCTTGATCGGGAATCCAAGAACTGAAGAGTTCTTCTTTAAGCTTCCAAGCAAAGCTATCCTTTAGGCGTTTCACATCCTGTTGAATGACAGGATGCGAAGCTGTCCTTTGAAATTTTGACAGAAAAGGACCGTAATGCCCTTCTGACGAAGTTAGTTCTCAGGGCTGTACCGCCTTCTACTTAAACTTCTAAAGCAAAACTAACACTTGAATATTTGTTGCGAAGTGCGGAATTAACCGCAACCGCGAAGCTAAGCTTTGGCGAAGCTGTCACCTTGTTAGCTTCGTTCAGAGAGCGAGGCTATGCCTTGGTGGAAATTGTGTTTTTGTTTAGGCCTCCGCCTGGCTGATGAACTAATCATAGTTTCTCTTTGTTCCTGCAGTGAACTACACTCCTGGTCCTTTGAACAGTCTATTTGGGATGACCAGGGGATTGGACGGTAATATCAGCCTGCAATTCCAAGGGCAGGCTTCTCTGTTTAGTGAACGGAGCTCTCTCGTTTGAGACACGCTTATTTATGGTGGGGATCAACGCACCACGAGGAGCATTCTGACTACGGCTCCCCTTGAAGATTTTGACCGTCGAACCTATAGGAAGCCCGACTTCATGTTCGGGGACATCGCGCCAGACCCTGATCGCCAGCTGCTGGTGATCGGGAGAAAACCGCGCACAAAAAGTGTATGTTTTGAAATGAAGATTTAAAGTGTGTGTGCTTTGGCTTCCTCGATACTTCCGTTATAGCATAGAGTCTAAAACGAGTCGAATCCACAAGGACGGGAGGCGATAGAAGCTTTACTGGTTGATTCACGTGTTTGTTAAAGATTCTTCAAAGTTTTAAAGAATGAAAAGAAAAGAAAGAATTGAAAAGAGAAGTGTATGGTGAAAACAAGGAAGTGAGAAACATAGAAAAGAATGATTTTTGTGATTTTTTTGTATATCTAAAATAAAGTGAAAGAGAAAGAATACTCACGGCTACTAACTACTAATGACTCCACCAGCACGCTAACCTCTTAGTGATAGTTGCCTCATACGTATCATTGACCATCACTAGTCCTTGGTTCAAGAGCGATTCAAAGCATGACCCATATGTAACTCATCACAACCCAACTCAACAAACAAGTACAAGCTACACTTAAACCATCAATACTATAGAAAAGTAAGCATGGAGTAAAGTAATATTAGCTTGTTAGTGGTTAGGAAGTTAGAGTTAGATCCATCATCATGAGCCATCAATGGCTCTTGCAAGAGCAAGGCCAAAATGAGGCTATTAGATTCATGTGGATTATCATAAAAGAAGTTAGCAAGTTGGTGGTTAGTAGTTAGTTGCCATGAGAGAAAAGTTAGCTGCACATGTAAAAGAGATTAGAGAGAAGTAAACATAGAGAGGTAAAGAGAGCACCTTTCATAGATTGTCACCTTCTATACATGCACTCTTACATTTCAAGCATGAACCACTCTCTCTCCCTATTACAAGATCTACAAAATGGAAAATACAAAGAGGGAGAAGAAGAACTAACCTAACCTAAACTAAACTACAAAATGGAATGAAAAATTACCCTAAACTCTGCATATCCTTGCTCTGGAACCCCAGGGGGGTATTTATAGGCATCAGGAGAACAGGGGGCCAGGGGACAAACGCTGGCCCGAAGCGGCGCGCGCGCCGCGGCCGTATGCCGCGGAAACGCGGCCAAAGCCGCGTTTCCGCGGCCATCAAGTGGTCGCTGCGCGCGGCGCTTCGAGCCGCCCGCAGTCTTGTCTGTCCCCTGTCAGTTCCTGAGCCCGGTTTCGTCTTTCCAGCCCCTGCTTTTTACAGAATCAGCTCTCTAGGTCAATGGTTATCTTTAATAGGCTTTTAATCACCAATTAATTGGTGATTTAGGGTCTTCTTCTTCATTGCACACCATGGACCTAGAATCAAGAAAGTAAGGTTTTATTAGCAGAATTTATTATTAAATAAATATGAGATGTGATAAAAATTATGCAAAATTAGAGATTAATCAGCTGGCTGGGGAGGGGCAATGGATTTTCCAGTTGGATGGTGAGAAGTTCTATCTTCCGTCTAACAAGCGGCATTTTTCTTTGTCTTCCTTCCAATGCATGATGCAGGTTCGGAAGATGTCGTGGGAAGTGAGCCGGAGTACCGACTCCGTCCATGTAGGAAAATTGATGCTTCAGTCTCCTGGTTATGCAAGAGTAGGGCCTCCTCGTTGCATAATGGGTCTACATCCTGGAATGTGTCGTGAGACATCCCAGTGGGAGAAAATCCTGCAGTGGCACAGACCTTTAGCAATCAATTCTTTAAAGTTAATGGGAACTATCCGGCCACTGATTTCAGAACTCCAGGCTGGATTCACCCTCCTAAGGCATGGTGGAGGGATTTAACTGTATACATCCTCGCTCATTTCGAGGAGGATCTGGAGAGGCTAAACCTGTTGGCCCAAAGGCCTTTCACTCTAGTTTTGATGATGATTAACTCATGTAGTTATGTTTACTAATAATCTTATGTTGTTTAAGTTTCAGATCATTAACCAAGATATTAGTTGGTGATTAGCTTCAACAAGGTGTTTAGAAGCTTTTCATGATGATTCCAGGGCCAAAGCGTCAAGATCACACATTGCCTAGCCCATGGATGGAGTTTTGGAGCAAGTCTACTTGAAGATGAAGATCATCAAGAAGACTTAGGTATTCTAGTTTAGATAGTGTGTTTAGATCCATTTGTAAAGCTTAGTATAGTTGATATGCTCAAGTGCACACCACACACGTTTTCATGTTTTTGGATTTGGTTTTCATGAATAGTAGATCAAAACAAGTTTACTTTATTTCTATGTATATTAAATATGTTCTAGATATACATACATGCTTTAAACTTGCTAGACAAACTTATTTTGACTATCCTATTCATGATTTGAAAAATCAAGTCTGATAAAAATACAAGTTTTGTTTTTGATAAAATTTGCAAGACTCAAAAATGAATTGATATGATTAATATATGTCTTGAAATTTTTATCACAACTTTGTGTTTCCATATAAAATGATAAAACTATTTTTGGTGATTTTTAGAACTGTTAAAAGATTTTAGAAAAAATTTTATACTGTCTTTCTGACCCAGATTTCTGTTCCAGGCTTCAATCAGTCGGCTAGTCAACCTGACCTAGTCGACTTGGGTGAAGTCGGTCGACCGGGCCGGTCGACCGACGTGCACAAATCTGTGCACGTTTGGAGACACTGGGACGGTCGACCGGGACGGTCGACCGGGTCGAGAGCAGAGCTCTCTGTTTGTTTGGGTCGACCGGGCCGGTCGACCGCAGTTGCCCAACGGTCATATTTCTGACCGTTGGCGGTCGACCGGGCCGGTCGACCGTCAGCCTGTCAGGCTGCCACATCAGCCTAACGGCTAGTTTTCTGATGGGCCTATAAAAACCCCATCTCTTTGGGTTTTTGGCCAAGATTTTCAAGGAGAAAAATTTCTGGTTTCTAAAGTGTTTAAAACAAGTTTTAAAAGAGTTTAGTGCTTTAAACTTCTCATCTTTATTATTTTGGGTTTTTGAAAAATTAAAGAAAACTAGGTTTTGGGGTATTGATTTGATCTTTCATTTTCTATCTTTTACAAGAGATTTCCCAATTAGTTTTTCTTTGTTGCTTGTTTCCAAAAACACCTAGCTTTCCACACTTGAGCTATCTTCTATCCTAATCTATTAGGATCATTTGTTTTGTGGAAAAAGAGAAAAGAAAAGAGAGATTGTTTGTGGTTGAAAGAAACCACTTGTTGTACACCCTTTTCTAGTTGTATCCCTCTTAGGTAGAGGTGATCGGGTGATTGGTTTTGCTCCCTCTAGTGAGATGTGGAGTGGTTTGTAAACCCTCTTCGGTAGAGGTATTGGTTGTTGTTGGTGTTTGGCTACGGGCCTACCCCTCGGTTATGAGGTGGTTGTTTGAGAGAGGAGTTCGGTACTCCCGTGTTGTAAAAATCCTTCTCGGTGAAGGTTCCCTCGGTGGGAGTCCTCGGTGGACGTTATAGTGGATTAGAAATCCTACACGGTGGTGTAGGCGGGGATGTAGAGCAAGGTGCTCGAACCTCGAAACATATCATTGTGTTTGCGTTTGATCCACTTGTCTATAAACTCTCTCTCTTTACATTTGTGCAAAGCATCATTCATTCATATTGTCATATCATTCATTGCTTGTATTGCCTTGCATATATTCATATTGCCTATTCATCTTATATGCTTGGTTATTTGTGTGTGCCTCACTTGTACCTAATCAACAAGAGCTTCACATAGCACCTCAACCCATTAAAGGGGAATCAAGAGGAGTTAGTCCAGAGCCCTTCACGGGGAATTCGGCTACACTTGTTGATTGTACTAAGTGTGTTGCAAGATTTGCATTAGCTTCCGCACTTAGCGCACTTAGTTTTACATTTAGTTCAAGATTAGCACTTACACCTATTCACCCCCTCTAGGTGTTTTTTTTTTCAATTGGTATCAGAGCTAGTGCTCCTGATACTTAGGCTTAACATCCTAGGAGTGAGATCCATTTGGTTGCTAGTCTATTGTTTGCATTTGCTTGTTTGCACTCTCATATAGTTTGCCATGGACTTCATGACCCACCTAGCTTTGACCCTTCCAATATTGTTGTTTGGAAGTATAGGATGTCCATGTACCTAAAGACCCTAGGTTTGCATGTCTTTCTTGCGGCTACCAAGAAATGCTATCTTGGAGATCGCAATCATATAGGGCCAATACACAAGCCCTAGAGGCCATTAGAAGCACATTACCTAAAGATTATCTTATGTGTGTTTCTAACTTTGATTCCGCTTTTGTAGTGTGGAACAAATTGACAACAACCACCACCTCCGAGCTTCAAGTACAAATTCAAACAAGAGGAGGAATCTAGTGGAGAATCCAATTCACAATGCTTCATGGTCCAAGGGAATGACTCCCTTGAGGTACACTCGGAAACTCCATTAGATAGTGATGATGATGCTAGTTCTTCAAATGATCATATTGATTCCCATGCTTTGAATGAAGAACTTTCTATTGTGTGTGAAAAACTAATAGAAAAATATAATTTGTTGAAAAAGAAAAGTCTAGAAATTGAAAAGAAAATAAAAGTTTGCATTCTAGACTTGATTGTGTTTTGCAAGAGAAGGTTGAGGTATAATGAAAGGGATTCATTAAGATCTAAATTAGACCTTGCATTAAAAGAAAATGATTTTTTAAAATCTAAAAATGATTGCCATGCTATTTTGAAGAAAAATGAAAATTGTCTTCAAAAATTGATTTTGTTTTAAAAGAGAATGTTACTTTGAAAAATAAAATTATTTCTATTTCAAATGATTTAGATATTTGTTTAAAGAAAAATGAAGTTTTGCAAAATAAGATTGATGTGAACATGTTTGCCATGCTAGGGTAGTTTCACCTAGATCACTCCTTGCATGCTCCACTTCTTCTATGATTAAAAATGATATAAACATGTTGAAGAAGAAAATGGATTGTTTGGGCTCCACTATGAGCCAATGTGCTAAGAACCATACAACTTAGAATCCTTGATTCGAAAGAAGCAAGTTCCATCTTTTATGTATGCACACCCTCCACGGCATACACATGCTCCACACGGACACCATCAACACATGTATGCTCATGTGTACACATGTACACATTGTGGCCGAAAAGGCCATCTTGCTAAATTTGTTATGATAGATTAAATATTTCAAATTTAGCAAAAAAGTTTGTTTGGGTTAGAGAAGGTACTAACCCCATGGACCCAAGAAGATATGGGTACCAAAGACCACCCCTCCTATTATTTTGATGTAGGTGTGGGCTCTCACATGACGTGAGAGTGATGACACCTTGGAGTGGATGCGTTCCGAGCTTCATGAAAATCAATTAGATGCATCACTTTCAAGGGAAGATTGGTGGTGGAGAGGACCACCATGTTTTGGAGACAAGGAAGTTGCCTTCTAGGTTTGGTAACGATTCCTAACTCCTTATTTGTTTACATGCTTTCCATGTTATCTTTCATAGCATGTTCATTGTTTAGTGGTTAGTATGAAAATGCCATGCTTATTAGACTTGTGATATATATGTTAGTTATTTTGAGACTCCCATGTTAATATGGATAGATTCTTTTGTGTTCTCACTATTTGGTTGCTATTGCGTATATCATATTTCTAATAACATGTGGATATTCATAATAATCATATTTTTTTTGTTTATCATGATGATTTTTATATTGTGTTTGATGCTTCATGTTAAGATTACTTGTTTAGATGTTAGTTTTCATTAAGACTAGGATTTATACGTGTACATATAGTGGGCCACAAATAAATCTATATAGTTGGGCTTGATTGCTTATTTGAACCCATTAGATGTGCTAGTATAATCTAGTTTTGATGATTCATGCATTTTAAACTTGTATTCCTATTTTTGAATTTATTTTATGAGCTTTCACTTCATGTATATGTTTGTATTGCCAAACTTTAAGATATACATGTATACCCCTTGAGTCATTTGCCTTTCATGCAAATCTATATATAGACTCAATTGTGTTTAGGGATATGTATGTATACTTATTGTGTTGACAATTCATACATATACCTTGAAATGAAATGTGTTTTGGTGAAGATTTAGCTTTTCTTGATTTTTTGTTTAATTGTTTAACTTCATGTATATGTCTATCTTGTCCAAACTATTAGATATACATGTTTATCCTTTTTGAGCCACGTGCCTTCATGCATATATAAATAGTGGACTCGTTGTGTTTTGGATATGTATGTATATTTTAATTTGTACTTGACATACATATGCCATGAAGATTCAATAAGTTTTGATGATTTTCGTGTTTTCTATGTTTAAGGAATAATTGAGCTTAATTGAATATTTTTATGATTATGATATTCACACTTTATTTGTACACTCAAATTTATTGCTTGCTCATGTTTTGTATTCATGAGTCATATTATGCCTAATTGAATTAGAGTGTTGATTATCATGTGGATTTCATGTTTTATGAAAATTATTTTTAGTTTATTCCTTACTTGAAGGATTTCGCACTAGTTAACAAATTTTTCATTTTGACTAGTTCGTATTCTTCAATTTGGTAGTGATTTTTAAACAAAACTACATTTTCAAATCTATTTTTGAAAACCCCTACCTTCCATGGGAGGTTGGATGGGAGATCATGTTCATGTATGCTTTACAAGTAAAAATCATTTAAAACTTGAACCATGATTGGGTGGTAGATTATATGAGTTATACCATGCTTTTATTGTTATGTCAATTGCTATCATTGAACTCTTTCAATTGGTATCATTTTGATCATTGTGTATACTCATATGTTTATTGTGCATGTATATTTTCAATTGGTATCATCTATTGGTGATTGGTACTCATTCTATTTCATACACATATACTTATTTTATTTGTGCTTAAGATATAAATTTTTCACAAAATCTTGTTTATGCTAGTGCTTGAGCTTCAATTTTGTCTCAATTGATTACTTTTAAATTGGTATCAAGCCCATGCATCCTTTTAGTTGGTATTTCATAAAGGGGGAGAAAATTCAATTTTGTCTTTCAATCGGTGATTCTTCAATTGGTATTTGTTTCTCACTCCCTTATTTTATGATTGAAAATTTCATATTGGTATCATATGTTTAATATGAAAATTATTTACAATTGGTATCAAAATTTTGTTTAGACATTCAAAATTATTATGTTTAATTTCAATTGATATCAAGATGTTTCATGTGTTTTTGCTTAAAATTGGTATCTAAAAATTTTTTTTTTTTAAGAAAAATACAAAAGTTTTGATTTGTATTGACTATATGCATATAGATTCATGATGAGTGTATCTTATATTGAAGAGCTTAACATCTCTTCTTTATGTGGTACACGTGTGTAGGGGGAGCTTCACATCTCCTCTTATGCATTACATAGTGTGTGTTATGTGAATTAGGGCTTAACATCCCTCTTTCATGTAATGCATATGTGTAGGGAAGCTAACTTAGCGTCTTCCTCTTCATGAATGTATATAGCATATAACATCTATTGATCTTTATTTATTTTCAATTGATATCAAGATGCTTCATTGACATATTTATCTATTGATATCATGTTGTTTATAGTCACCCCTTATTGACCTTGTTTTTGTTTTAGACAAAAGGGGGAGAACATTGTTTTATTGTTTTGATTGACTTAAAAGGGGAGAAAGATTTTTACCCCTCATTTTATTGTTTGGATTGTTTAACTCCTTCTGATCTTTTTGTTTGACAAAAAGGGGGAGAAAAATTTGTTTGATTTGATTTTACTTTGTTTATCCCTTTGTTGATGATTGACAAAAAGGGGGAGAATAATTTGTGGTTTATATATGCATACTTATGTTTTTACATATATTAAGTTTTATTGGTAAGTTTTAAGTTTTATTGGTATCTAGAGCTTCTAGTGTTTTGTTAATGTTTTATTAGTGTTTTGTTAATGTTTTATTAATTTAATTGGTATCTAGAGCTTCTAGAATATGTTTTATGCATGTTGATGCATACATGTTTATATGCATACTTGTGTTTAGTTGTCTTATGCTTAACAAATAAACAATAAATATACATATATGTTTTGTTTTGCAAATGTATAGAGATAAGAACTTGATGACTTTTATGATTATTTGACATGTTGTATTTGCATACATGTCATACATTTGCATACATATTTATGAGCTTCATTGTCATATATTTTTTATTTGTTTATGCATGAGTTAAGGGGGAGCTTCTTTGAAGCTTAACTTTAATCCATGCATATATAACTCCATGAGTTTTGTCATCATCAAAAAGGGGGAGATTGTTGGCCCAAAGGCCTTTCACTCTAGTTTTGATGATGATTAACTCATGTAGTTATGTTTACTAATAATCTTGTGTTGTTTAAGTTTCAGATCATTAACCAAGATATTAGTTGGTGATTAGCTTCAACAAGGTGTTTAGAAGCTTTTCATGATGATTCCAGGGCCAAAGCGTCAAGATCACACATTGCCTAGCCCATGGATGGAGTTTTGGAGCAAGTCTACTTGAAGATGAAGACCATCAGAAGACTTAGGTATCCTAATTTAGATAGTGTGTTTAGATCCATTTGTAAAGCTTAGTATAGTTGATATGCTCAAGTGCACACCACACACGTTTTCATGTTTTTGGATTTAGTTTTCATGAATAGTAGATCAAAACAAGTTTACTTTATTTCTATGTATATTAGATATGTTCTAGATATACATACATGCTTTAAACTTGCTAGACAAACTTATTTTGACTATCCTATTCATGATTTGGAAAAATCAAGTCTGATAAAAATACAAGTTTTGTTTTTGATAAAATTTGCAAGACTCAAAAACGAATTGATATGATTAATATATGTCTTGAAATTTTTATCACAAGTTTGTGTTTCCATATAAAATGATAAAACTATTTTTGGTGATTTTTAGAACTGTTAAAAGATTTTTAGAAAAATATTTTACACTGTCTTTCTGACCCAGATTTCTGTTCCAGGCTTCAATCAGTCGACTAGTCAACCTGACCTAGTCGACTTGGGTGAAGTCGGTCGACCGGGGCCGGTCGACCGACGTGCACAAATCTGTGCACGTTTGGAGATACTGGGACGGTCGAGAGCAGAGCTCTCTGTTTGTTTGGGTCGACCGGGCCGGTCGACCGCAGTTGCCCAACGGTCATATTTCTGACCGTTGGCGGTCGACGGGCCGGTCGGACCGTCAGCCTGTCAGGCTGCCACATCAGCCTAACGGTTAGTTTCTGATGGGCCTATAAAAACCCCATCTCTTTGGGTTTTTGGCCAAGATTTTCAAGGAGAAAAATTTCTGATTTCTAAAGTGTTTAAAACAAGTTTTTAAAAGAGTTTAGTGCTTTAAACTTCTCATCTTTATTGTTTTGGGTTTTTAGAAAATCAAAGAAAACTAGTTTTTTGGGATATTGATTTGATCTTTCATTTTCTATCTTTTACAAGAGATTTCCCAATTAGTTTTTCTTTGTTGCTTGTTTCCAAAAACACCTAGCTTTCCACACTTGAGCTATCTTCAATCCTAATCTATTAGGATCATTTGTTTTGTGGAAAAAGAGAAAAGAAAAGAGAGATTGTTTGTGGTTGAAAGAAAACCACTTGTTGTACACCCTTTTTCTAGTTGTATCCCTCTTAGGTAGAGGTGATCGGGTGATTGGTTTGCTCCCTCTAGTGAGATGTGGAGTTGGTTTGTAAACCTTCTTCGGTAGAGGTGTTGGTTGTTGTTAGTGTTTGGCTACGGGCCTACCCCTCGGTTGTGAGGTGGTTGTTTGAGAGAGGAGTTCAGTACTCCCGTGTTGTAAAAATCCTTCTCGGTGAAGGTTCCCTCGGTGGGAGTCCTCGGTGGACGTTATAGTGGATTAGAAATCCTACACGGTGGTGTAGGCGGGGATGTAGAGCAAGGGTGCTCGAACCTCGAAACATATCATTGTGTTTGCGTTTGATCCACTTGTCTATAAACTCTCTCTTTACATTTGTGCAAAGCATTATTCTTTCATATTGTCATATTATTCATTGCTTGTATTGCCTTGCATATATTCATATTGCCTATTCATCTTATATGCTTGGTTGTTGTGTGTGCCTCACTTGTACCTAATCAACAAGAGCTTCACATAGCACCTCAACTCATTAAAGGGGAATCAAGAGGAGTTAGTCCAGAGCCCTTCACGGGGAATTCGGCTACACTTGTTGATTGTAGTAAGTGTGTTGCGAGATTTGCATTAGCTTCCGCACTTAGCGCACTTAGTTTTGCATTTAGTTCTAGATTAGCACTTACACCTATTCACCCCCCCTCTAGGTGTTTTTTTTTTCCAAAACCTTCATGAGGCCGTCAGGGCGACTTGCTACGGCATTGAGATAAACGTGGTGTGCTTCTACGCCATCTTTGAATTGTATTGCCCGGCTATAGGGACTTTCTTCACCCCCGTTGGCGAACTGGGTATGGCTCTGCATGAGATGTGGGAAGTCTCTGCTCTGCCTTTGGGATCTATCCCATATGAAGAATACTTCCCGTGCGAGGCGGAATTGGCACTTCTAGAGAAGCAGGAGCCTGCCTTGTTCGAGACTTACCGGGAGTTAATGTGCCATTTGTACATTTGCTTCAGCATGCACGAAAATAGTAAGGGAACTTCTTGTAGTTTGAAGAGCTGGGGAGATTATTTGTTCTCAGATATGGAGAACACTCCTGAAGCGGCTCACTGTGGAGTCGCTGTCGAAGACATCTTTAGCCGGATGCAAAAGCAGTCCCAAAGGGATCTAGTTATGGAAGAAGGCGACGGTCCCTATGAAAAAGGCGATGTTCTTCGAAATTTCCATCACCAGGCTCGTCGACCGATTTCCCGACAGGCACTGCTGGCTGGCTTCTTGACAGTCTGGCTAAAGAGGTGCGTGGTGCCGTCTTCGTCGGGTGACGTCATTCATCCGAACGTCCTGCTGCCTGCTGTTCGTCTAGTCCATGGTCGTTCTCTGGGACTTCTTCCGGCCATGGTGTGCTGTATCCAGAGAGGCCTTCATGCCTTAACGGAGGCTTTTTGCAGGTCGCCAACGACGAAGCGTGAAAAGGGGACCATTTCGCCCCGCGACGGACCCAATCCCAGGGTGGGTTTGCCGTACACTTATTTAATGGCATGGTTCGCCCTGCACTGTCCCTCTTTGATTGAAACTGGAGAGGACCCTCCCGAAGGTGTTCGAATGGCGCTCCTTCGCCGATTCGAAGGATGCTCATGGCAGAAGACTTACGTGGCTGAGGCCCGTAAATTGGTGCGTCGCTATGACGTCTATAGTCTCTTCCGCTATTTTTCCCGTATTCGGGATGCAGGCTATGACGAGGAGTTCAAAGATGCGGGGGAAGGGCAGTCATCCCTGAGCCAGGGAATTTTTGAGTGGCTAGTCAGCATCCGGCCCTCATATTTATTATACCAGAGTGGAGATAGCTGCTACTTGGAGCCTTATGTTCCAAGTCGGTTGCTCGACAGTTTGGATATGACCAACTGTATGTGGGCAACCCAAATTTCAATCTGGCTTTCATGGGGAGCCTCATTGATGTAGCCCGTGCTTGGCGATTTTTCATTGCGGGCTGTACCGAGGCGCGGCTGTGTATGCCGTTGAGGACACCTAATTTTCTAATGACCCTGAGCTTCTGCCAGTGGTATGCGACTTCCAACTCCACATCCCTGGATTCAATGCTAACAGTTCTGGTGTGAAGTTAATTTCTCAGCGGCTAAAGCGAAAGGTCTCTGAGAGAAGGGAAGGTAAGAGGGTTCGCGTCCCGGGCATAGAAAGAATTCGTTGATGCTAGATGGCATGTCGGCGAAGCCTGCGGATGCAAAGCCTCGCTTCAAAGCAGAGGCAGGGCCGAGACTCTTGCAGCTGGTTCTGGCGTGATAGGGACAGCTCCCCAAGACATGTAGAAAAGGCGGAGGAGGAGGATCCCGACGTTCCTCTCAAGCGCAAACGGACAGGTGGGTCTCGTAGGAAGCAGTTGGTGAAGAAGCCCCGTCGCCAAGCTCCTACAGTTGTTGTAGAGGGTGAACCATCTGTGGCGTTTCCTCCTCTTGTCCCATCAGTAGCTAAACCGTCAGTTGCTGACCGACGACTGGCGAAATTGCTCCGGACTTGGGTAAAGTCAACTCCGTCCTTGTAATATACCTTATATGTATTTTAGACAGCTCATCATTTGTTTTGCGATGCAGGAACTGAGTGTAGGATCGTTGAGATAAGGACTAATTGCGGAATTATCTCTGTTGGCAACAATGATCTAAAATACAACACAAGTCAACACAAACACTAGACAAGAAGGATTAATCGTTAGGCAAATAAATAAAATAAATAACTTGCATGTAACGGAAAACAAATCTCAGAAATTGACAAACGCAAACAAAGAGATTTATCCTGATTTGGTCCTTGTGACCTACATCCAGTCCCCAAGCCACCCGCTTGAGATTTTCCTTTAACCTTGATCTTGCCACCAAAATCAATACAACATGTACACCACTTGTCGAATCCCCTTCTCCAAATGTGTACACCTTCTCTTCCACCAAGAGAACACCTTCTCTTCCACCAAGAGAATACCTTTTACCTTTGTACAACTGCCTCTACAACCAAGAAGCCTCCCGTGTACAATGGTCACCTTGTACAACTTGCCTCTTCAACCAAGAAGCCTCCCGTGTACAATGAACACTTTGAGAATTATAACTCTTTTCCTATAGCCTTGATACTGAATGTGTATGTGGACAAGGTACAGTATAGGAATCAAGAACTTCAGTGAACTTCACAATAGGAATTGTCTTTTGGTGAAGAACTGAAGTTAGAAATCAGTTTTCAGGTTTTTCAGATTTTGACTTTAGGAAAACTGATGGAAAATCTTGGTAATTGGCCTTTGGTATAACTTTCCTATTTATAGCTGAAGACTAGGGTTAGTTAGAGAGTTAATAGGTGCAATTTGAATCAAATGAACGTTGAAAACAGTTGCACAAAAGACCAGATAATGAAAACTGTCCAACAGTCAGAACTGCCTATTAGTCGACTTGCCCATGGAGTTAGTCGACTAACCTAGGCAAAATTCCTTCTATTAGTCGACTAGGTTTAGCTATTAGTCGACTAGGTCAGTGTACGTTGGAAGAACAGTTTCAGAATAACTACTTCAAGTCGACTGCAACTAACAACTTAGTCGACTTGACAAGAGATTAGTCGACTAGGGGATTTCTATAAGTCGACTAGAAAAATGAATAGTCGACTTGGTTTACTGTCGGTCGACTAATTGATCAAACAGAGGGTTGGGTTAATTTCTGGACACAGGATTAGTCGACTTGGGTTTCTGGTTAGTCGACTACATCAAGGATTAGTCGACTTGACTTATGTATAAGTCGACTAATGGACCAAAGAAGTGTTGGTTTGTGTCAAGGCTTTTACACTCTATTTCAACTTTACAAACCATACTTTATCAACTCTCCTTGGCACATCTTGATCATGTCGGACTCTTGATTCGTCATGTGTTAGAGCTCCAAATGAATTTGATCTTCACGAACGTCTTCATCGAAATAGGTTTCAACACTGAGGCGGTGACAAGCTCGAGAGCTGCGGCCGTCGAAGAACATGGGGAACATTATGATCCCCTATTCACCTATAAAGAGGGTGATGAGGCTGGCTATTTTGCCATCTCAGAAGAGTCCGGAGATGATGCGGCTGGCGTAGGTCCTTTGGGTGCCGGGACTTCGAAAGGAGGTTTCGAAACTTCTAGCTCCTTTGTGTGAACCACGGAGGGTTCGGCGAGCGAGGGTGAGCCGGCTGTCCGTGTTGATTCTGCCAAAGATTTTTCGATGGAACCTATAGAGACTGATGTAGCCGCCAAGACGATTGAGGCGACATCATCTTTTGGTATTGGTTTGGATTTTTGACTTTTACTATTTGTTGTGTCCTGCCTAAATACAACTTTGTTGCAGGTGTTCCGCCTCTGGGTGCGTCAACTTAAAGGGAGCCAACCGATCTTCCCGAGGGGTCCAGAGGTGACATGAGCACTTCGACTGCGGTGGATGCTGCTGTGTTAGATGCGTTGTATGGTGACTGCCCCCTCATCGGCCTGAACCAGCCAGAGGAACAGAGGTTGAAGGGACGGTAGTCACGGAGGCAACTTCACTCCCAATTATATCAACGAGTGAGGTGCCATCAGTTTTGCCAGGTGCGGAGCTGAGGGTGATTACAAGTCCTACTTCCCCAACGCTGGTGGTTGAGTCTGCTGTCCAGGAAATGGTTACTAGTCCTACCTCGGTTGTGGCTAGTGTACTAGTTTCAATTAGGACTCCGCCAAGATCACCGATGACCTGTCATGCTGCTGCAGCCAGTGTTCCCACTGTTACTTCCACAGTTATGTCAATAAAGCCGGTGGAATCTTCTGGGGCTGCCCGTCTGCCAGGAGTGGCTGAGGCTAAAAATGAATTTGTAGCTGAAATAATCGACAACTTTTATAAAGGCCTGAAGCGATCTATTGATCTGGTCTTGAAAGGCTCGACTATGCCATTTACTACTTTAAAGGTGGTCCTCTCCCAAAGTATTGAGAATATCCGGGACTTTGGAGGGGATAAGCAGGCCGTCGCATTGGAACTTCTGGTAGACCAATTTGAGAGGGACGTAGAAGAATGGTGCCGTCTCAGCCGTTCGAACCTGGAGTCTTCAGTTGATGAGCAGCTTGCGCACCTTATCGCTCAAATGCATGAAGCCCATCTCGCCGCTCAGGAAGCTGCTAAGGCTATTTCTTCGGACTTGAAATCCTTGGAGACAAGGCAAGTAGAGCTTGGGGACGCCATAGATGCTTCTAACAGTGCTCTTCTTGACGCTGAAGACAAAATCAAGAAGGCCAAGGAGATGATCAGGAAGGGAAATCTTCTCTTATCCAAGACTGAACCAGTGCGTCTTGAAGAAACTATGCGGCTTGAGCAGCTTAAGGCTCAGAGTGATGAGCTTTCGCGGCAAGAGTTGGCTCAAAGGCCAACCTTGGCTGAAGTTGAATCTCGTTTGACCCAGACGGCGAGTTTTAATGAGGCTGAGCTAAGGTTGCAGGCTCTTGTTAGGGTTGCCGATGATAGGGAGGCAAGGCTGGCCTTTCTTGAGGGACGGATCAAATCTTTTGACGCACCCCTATAGCTTGTAATATATGTGCCTCCATATATCCCTTCCTTTTGGAATCAATAAAAGTAATTTTGTCTTGACCTTCCTGTCATGTTTCCAACTTGTTATACTTTCTGAATTGTCGCTTCCAAGTTGTATTGCAGCCGCTTGAGAAAATAATCCTTGCTAGATTGGGATTGAATAATGAGACTTGGCTATCTGCCGGTTCAGAGGTCACAATGACGTAACCGATTGAGAAGCCACCAAGCTCAAGATTAGCCCTCATGGGACTAAAAGGGTAATACTTGTCTTTTGAAAATGTCAACAAGTATCGAGACCTTCTTTTATAAATGTCAACAGGCTCAAGGTTGAGACTTGTCTTTTGTAAATGTCAACAAGTTCGAAATTAAGACTTGGCTGTCTGCTGGTTCAGAGGTCGCAATGACATAACCGATTGAGACGCCACCGAGCTCAAGGTTGGTGATACTTGTCTTTTGTAAATGTCAACAAGCATCGAGACCTGTCTTTTGTAAATGTCAACAAGCTCAAGGTTGAGACTTGTCTTTTGTAAATGTCAACAAGCTCGAAATTAAGACTTGGCTGTCTGCTGGTTCAGAGGTCGCAATGACATAACTGATTGAGACACCACCAAACTCAGGGTTGGTGATACTTGTCTTTTGTAAATGTCAACAAGTATCGAGACCTGTCTTTTGTAAATGTCAACAGGCTCAAGGTTGAGACTTGTCTTTTATAAATGTCAACAAGCTCGAGATTGAGACTTGGCTGTCTGCTAGTTCAGAGGTCGCAATGATGTAACCAATTGAGACGCCACCAAGCTCAAGGTTGGTGATACTTATCTTTTGTAAATGCCAACAAGTATCGAGACCTGTCTTTTGTAAATGTCAACAGGCTCAAGGTGAGACTTGTCTTTTGTAAATGTCAACAAGCTCGAAATTGAGACTTGGCTGTCTGCTGGTTCAGAGGTCGCAATGACATAACCGATTGAGACGCCACCAAGCTCAAGGTTGGTGATACTTGTCTTTTGTAAATGTCAACAAGTATCGAGACCTGTCTTTTGTAAATGTCAATAGGCTCAAGGTTGAGACTTGTCTTTTATAAATGTCAACAAGCTCAAAATTGAGACTTGGCTGTATGCTAGTTCAGAGGTCGCAATGACATAACCGATTGAGACGCCACCAAGCTCAAGATTGGTGATACTTGTCTTTTGTAAATGTCAACAAGCATCGAGACCTGTCTTTTGTAAATGTCAACAGGCTCAAGGTTGAGACTTGTCTTTTGTAAATGTCAACAAGCTCGAAATTGAGACTTGGCTGTCTGTTGGTTCAGAGGTCACAATGACATAACCAATTGAGACGCCACCAAGCTCAAGGTTGGTGATACTTGTCTTTTGTAAATGTCAACAAGCATCGAGACCTGTCTTTTGTAAATGTCAACAGGCTCAAGGTTGAAACTTGTCTTTTGTAAATGTCAACAAGCTCGAAAATGAGACTTGGCTCTCTGCTAGTTCAGAGGTCGCAATGACATAACCGATTGAGACGCCACTAAGCTCAAGGTTGTAATGGAGTTTGGGAAAGGTCTCATTTTCACGGGGAGAAACGAGAGAATCACTGTAATAGGTTTAATGTTAACGTAATAGCGAAATGTATATGTGGTCTTACCATTCTATGGATGAGAATTGATAAGTCATTTTAGAGAGGGAATCAAATGGGAACAGGTCCCTTAGGATTTTTAGCAAATCCCCAGCTGTCAACGGGTTTGATATGTCTTACCAACTACCGTTTGAATTGGGCTAGCCATGCTATTCCCCTCAGCATGATGAGTTGTCGAAGACTTATGTTGGGCTTAAAGGCCAACATTTTCCTCTATCCTTAATCGTTAAGGATATTGGATCATCTGGTTAGCGTATGTGTAACCTTGATTCTCCTTTGAGAGAACCAGTATACGGCCAGGTTCCTATTGGTTTATGGTTGTATGATCTCGCTTGGAGGAAGAGAAAGGCTTTCTTTGCATGTACCTTGGACATAAAGGTCTTGATCAGAGGTGTAATGTTAACTTGATCATGAGAAGGGTCCTTAATCAAGGATAATACTTCTTTAAGAATTTGCCATTGATCGGCATCATGAGTAAATCGCCATCTGAAGTCATAAGGCGATATGCTCCGTTTGAATAGACTGTTTCTACTACAAACGGTGCTTCCCATTTAGGCTGAAATTTACCTTTGGTCTTGTGCGTCATAATCATCGGTCGTCTGACGGCTAAAACCAAGTCTCCTTTCTGGAAGACTCTTTATTTGACCTTCTTATTGAAGGCTTTTGAGATTCGAGCTTGATAGAACTCGATATGCTGTTGAGCTTGTAGTCGCTTCTCATCTAGGGCTTCAAGCTCTTGAAGACGTAATCGATCATTGTCCTCTGATGTGATCTTAGTCATTAGAGCGACTCGCAATGACGGCATCTGTATTCCAACGGGATGACTGCTTCACACCCGTACACCAGGGAAAAAGGCGTATTGCCTGTCGGTGTCCGAACCGTGGTTCGGTAATGCCCAAAGACATTAACCAAGCTTTTCATCCCAATCTCGCTTATTCGAGGAGACGAACTTTTTGAGTAACTTGATGATTGTTTTGTTGAATGCTTCTGCCAAGCCATTAGCGGCGGGATTATAGGCAGTCGAAGCCGTATTCTGAATTCGGTATTTATCGCAAAACTGATAGAATACTTGGCTTATGAATTGGGGACCGTTATCATGGATGATCCGCCTAGGGACACCAAATCGATGGATGACATGGTTTTTGATGAAATTTACCACGTTAGAGGTTTTGACTTCAACCAGTGGTATAGCCTCCGCCCACTTTGAAAAGTAGTCGGTTATTGCCAAGATAAACCGGTGACCTCTTGTCGAAGAGGGGCTAATCGGCCCTACGACGTCTATTCCCCATGCTTCAAATGGCCATGAAGCAACAATCGGGTGGAGTAACCGAGGGCTGGTGTATGAAGTCCGCGTGAATCTGGCATGCTTTACACCTTCATGCATATTGGATGGCATCGGCTATCATGGTCGGCCAATAATATCCAAGCCTATGCAACCTGTCTTTGAGTTTGGACCTGGCTGATGAGCTCCGCAAATGCCGTCGTGTGCTTCTTCAAGCACTTCTTGCGCCTCTGAATTGAAAAGGCAACGGAGGAGGACACCGTCATATGAACGACAGTAAAGTGTCTTCAGAGTTAGATCATAGTAAAAACGGAGAGACCTTCGTCTGATAGATGCCGCTTCTTTAGGATCGTCCGGCAACATACCATGTAAGGCATAGTCGATGAAAGGAAATCGCCAATCTCTCGGTTCAAGATCCGTCGAGATATTATAAACCTCTTTGGTTCTTATCATATGTTTAGAGTATACAAGATGTCGAGTTGCCACTGTGAAGTGATACTCGGTGTCAGCTGGCAAGTCTAGTGTTGTCGCTAATGCAGCAAGAGCGTCCGCCTTGGTATTTTGAGATCGAGACACGTGCCCGATGTAGAAGCCTTCAAAAAGATAGCCAATTCGATGACCTGTGGTAATAAAGCACCAAGTCTTCATCGCGGACCTCATATTCGCCTTTAACCTGATTGATAATCAGTTTTGAATCGCCATAAGCTTCAAAGTAGCGTACCCCCATTCCATGGGCGAGCTGAAGACCAATGAGCAAAGCATTATATTCTGCTATATTGTTGGAGCATGATTCTGTCAGAGAAAATGCTCTGGGAAGAACATGATTCTGTGGGGAGATAAATACAACCCCACTCCGGCAATGATCTTGCCTTTAGGGCCTATTCGCGATGCTCCATCGAAGAACATCTACCACACTTCTTCCTCTGAGGTTGTATTAAACTCGAAGACTTCGTCTGGAATATCTTCATGAAGTTTTGAGTGTTCTGGAACTGGATGGGCAGCCAAGAACTCTGCAAGGGCCTGGCCTTTAAACCGCCTTCTGAGGGGTAAAGATCATGTCGTATTGAGACAAAAGAAGCGTCCATTTAGCTAATCTTGAGTTCAATGATCCTGGCTTCGTCATGAGAAGGCGCAAAGGATTTACTCTGGAGATGACATGTTTGGTTTGGCCGACCAAATAATGTCGTGTCTTCTGAACAGCGAAGACAAGAGCTAAACACTCCTTCTCGATAGGATTGTAGCGAGATTCTGCTCCTATGAGAGTCCTGCTCAGATAATAAATGGCTTGCTCGTGACCATTGTCATCCTTTTGAGCGAGGAGGGCACCAAGAGAATGGTCCAGAGCTTTCGCATAAAGCAAGAATGGCTTCCCTGATGTAGGGGCCACTAAAACTGGAGGCTTCGTGAGGCATCTCTTGATGTCTTCATAAGCTTCTTGACAAGCTTGATCCCATACGAAGGAAGCACCCTTTTTCATGAGTCGGGTGAACGGCTGACAACGGCCTGAAAGGTTTGCGATGAACCTTCTGATATACGCCAATCTTCCTTGCAGGCCTCTAAGCTCTTTGAGATTCCTCGGTGGATGCATGCTTTGAATGGCCTTGACTTTGTCTGGGTCAAGATGAATCCCTTTTGACGTAACAATGAACCCAAGGAACTTGCCACTTGACACTCCCAGGAAGGATTTTGTCGGGGTCATTTTCAGTTGATGAGCCCGCATTATGTCGAACATCATTCTCAGATCGCGAAGATGGTCATCCTTGTTGCGGCTTTTGACAGCAATGTCATCGACATAGCATTTCACCATTTTTCAAAGATGGTCGCGGAAGATTGTACTCATTGCCCGCTAATAGGTTGCTCCGGCGTTCTTCAGCCCAAAGGGCATTACGGTGTAGCAGTATACCACCAAGGGTGTTCGGAACGAAGTATGCTTCTCATCGTCGGGGTACATTTTAATCTGATTGTACCCTGAAAAACTGTCCATAAAGACATTCTTTCGAATCCACAGGTATTGTCAATCATGACATCGGTGATGGGCAGTGGGAATTCGTCTTTAGGACAAGCCGTATTGAGAGCAAGGTAGTCGATGCAGATCCGTATTTTCCCATTCTTCTTGAGGACTGGAACGATATTAGCAACCCAATCTGGATGTTGTTCCTCCCGAATGAAGTCACATGCAATGAGCTTATGGACTTCGGCCTCAATAGCTTTCATAATGTTTGGGCGAAACTGACGTTGTTACTGCTTGACTGGCTTGGCGTCGGGCTTGATGTTCAGACGGTGCATGGCGACTTGTGGATCGAGTCCGGTCATGTCTTTGTAGCTCCATGCGAAGACGTTTATATACTCATTTACGAGTATTATCAATTCTTTTTTTTTCTGTAAGTGATAAGCTTTCACTAATGAAGATGGACTTAGGGTGATCTTGACTACCCAAGTTGACCTGCATCACCTTGTCTTCAGTCGGTGGCTCGCGCAGTTCGAATCTTTTTTCCCATTGGAGATCTAATTGCTGGGCCCATGGTTCCTTATAAGTAGCTTCTGCAGGCTCCAATTGACTGCTCGAAGTCATATTAACGGTGAGGTTTTCGAACATCATTCCTACACTGACGCTGAGTCCCACTCGGAGGATGAGGCTCAACGTGATGGAATTGGTTCATCGTCTTTGAATTGAACCGCTGCTGACGATGTGGGTGTAACATATCCTAACCCCCTGCGTGTACTATCATAGTAATTTGTAGACTTCCCTTTAGGCACAAAGTTCCGCATCAAACCGCGCCTTCCTTTTCCAAAATTCAGGCCTTCTCCATGCTTCAGGTCGTATCCCATTTCTTCATAATATGGCACGCAGGTTGCGCGTAATGGAAGAATTATGGAGTGTCCGAGTCTGAACTCGAATCTGCGGTTATGGATCCCCCTGGTTGGGTTCTACCGAAGATTATCGGTAACTGACCTTCTTGGACGGAGGGATCACTAGCGTGGCCCTTCTATAGCCTCCATGGGTGTACTGGATGCACTTGGTTTATGCAAAGGCATGTGTAGAGAGCCATCCGTAATGGATTTAAATAGCCCAACACTCGCAGGATAATTGAAAGAAATATTATCATTAATTACCCATTCACCTTCATCTTCTGAAGGAGTATTACATTGGGGATTATTAAGACATGCTATAATTTGTTCACCAATCAAAATAGCTGGCATGCTGCTTCATATTCTGAATCCGCCTCATTGCCGCTTTCATCATCGTCTGGCAATGGTTCTTTGGGTGTTTCACCGGCCTCTTGATACAGGAGAGCGTCAGTGAAATAATTTTTCACCCCTTTGAATGGTTGCTTCTTAGCGAAGACAGTTCGTACTGTCGCGTCATCTTCAACATATTTGAAGCACTGGTGCAGTGTGGAGGGAACGATCTAGTTGGTGTGGATTCACAGTCATCCTAGCAGCAAGTTGTATGATGTGTCAGCGTCAATGACATAGCACGTCACTTCTGATTTCAGGCTCCCGATTCGGCAACGGAGTCAAATTTTCCCGAGTGGATGACTACTCCCGGCATTGAAACCGTATATTATAGCAGTGGTTGCGGACAACCTATATAGTGGTATGCCGAGGAAGTAAAGAAGCCTTTTGGGGATGATGCTGAGTGCAGACCCCGGATCGACTTGTACTCTTTCAATGCATGTTGAACCAATGTATCCGGTATAGTACAGAGGTCGATCGTGCTTGTTATCTTTGAGAAGCATATCTTCCGCTGTGAAAGTAATAGCGGGGACCTTTGGTTGTGCATGATGGCATTCAGGGCACGGAGACTGAGCGTCATCGTTAGGGATTTCTGGCATGTATGTCAGGAATGATTCTGAATTAGCCAGCGCATCCCTAAGTGCTTCTCTTGTCTCTTTTGAGAGACGAAGGAGCTCGTGTATTGTAATACGAGCTGGAATATTGGCCAAATGGGCCAATATGTCAAAATGAAAGGGCGTGTCAAACCAGACTTCCTTAGGCTTCTTCAGGACATGGTTGAACCGGACTTCCTTAGGCTTCTCCTTCCCTTGGTCACCGAAGCGGATGCTGGTAGTTGTACTGACGTCGTTTGCTGTTGTGGCTCGTCAGTAGCTTTCTCATACTGTTTTAAGTATGTTTTTCCGGATCGAGTACCCGTCAGCTGAGGTACATCGGCCTGCGTTGTCAAGCATGCTTTTCTCCTTCTGAATCACTGAGGGAAGCTGACGTAAGATTGTCGTCGTCTGGCAGGATGGAGATGACATTGCAAGATTTGTCCTTTGACTTGGGCCTCTTTGAATCCCACTGCATGTCTTGGACGAGGTCTGGGTGTACCCACATGACTTCCCCTGTCGTCAGTGTCAAGGGAACAAGACCCCTATTATCTTGAGTTTTAGCCGCAGGATGTTTGACTTCCAGCCGTGGCATAGGGACTGGATAAGTCCCATCAGGAACTGTGACCTTTGGGGTTTGCCGAACTCGAGGGTCATCATATTAGCAGTGACTTTCTTCTGTTCTGTCTTCAGTGTCAGGACCCCTGCGTCGATTAAGGCTTAAATTCTGTCCTTGAGGACATAGCACTTGTCGGTAGGATGGTGAATCATCCTGTGGTAGAGACAGTATTTGGGGTCATTTGTGCGTCCTATTTTATTGGGATGCCGAGCATCTGGCAGCTTCATTTTATTCCTTTGTGGAGCAAATGGAATATCATGACTACATGATCGTCTCTGAAAGAGTACTGTTTTAGAGAAAACTTAGACTCCTGATTATTGAAGCCGCTCTTCTTGGCTTTCGACTGTACGTCCCCTGATAATTCAACGGACATAGTCTCCTTCCCTTTGGCTTGAGAAGACTGCGCCATGTCGCTACGTCCTTTGTTGTTCATACCCCATTTGCTTTTAGGGGTAGAGGGTTCGAACTTTCTAGCCGACTTTTCGGCTATCTCAGCTTGTTCGACCAGTTCTTTCCAGGTATGGGCTTTGATAGCCCCCATGCGAACCTCTACTTGGTCTAAGAAGTTGTGCCTGCATGTCTGTAAGAGCATGGGTAATGGCATCCCTGCTGGGCACATCAAAGACAAGTTTCTGAATCGCTCAATATATTCACGGACAGATTCGCCCTTCTTCTGCACGATGGAGAGGAGCTTGTCCATGGTTACCTCGGTATCGTCCTCATAGAAACGAGAAAGGAATCGGGTTTCCAGGTCAATCCAAGAATTGACAGAGCCCGGAGGGAGACTTCGGAACCAGTTGAATGCTACCCCCTTTAAGGTGCCAATGAACAGTCTAGCCATGATGGTGTCATTATCTATAACATTACCGGTTTGAGACCAGAAATAGTAGATGTGCTGGTTTGGCAAGCTCTTTCCATCATAGGTATGCAATGTTGGTGGTTTGAACTTCGGTGGGTATGGCACTGAATCCCACTCCAACGAGTAAGGACGGACTGTCCCTACTTTCTTTAATTCATCCCTCTGAGGTAGGGATGCAATTTGAGCTTGGAGGCCCTTAAGGACTTCAGTGTCTAAAGAAGAACCCTACTTAGATTTCTCCATCTTTGGCTGATCATTGCTAAAATGTTCCTCCTCATCATGATTGCTCCTGGCATCATTGTCATTGAGATTATTGAGGAGTTGAGCAAGCATCTGTTGAATATTGTCCAGAGTTTCTTGCTGGATCTTGGAAGTTTGCTCCTGAGCTTCCAAACATCGACGGAGGTCGTCGTTAACATTATCAGCCATGTTGACTGATGCTCTGTCTGTTCGCACTGAGCTAACTGTCGCTGTAGAGGCGTACCCACTATCTTCGTCTTCTTAATCCGATGGTTGGAGTGCTCTCCTGGGCTCCGGCGAGGCTAGGGCCGTTGAGGAAGAAGGCTGTTCATAACTGTAGGGTATCGCCACCCTAAATCTGGTGTTTCGGAAAACACCCTCTTCATGCACCAAGACTTCGCCTAAGCCTGGGCTGTAATCTGGATCTGGGGAGCTGTAGGGGGTGTCGTCAGATGCTTTTCTTCCCCTGCGCAGCTCTCGTCCCCTTCCGGTCATGTTGACGGATGCAGATGGTAGATCTCGCGAGATGCTCCTTTTATGATGTTTCACCGGGGCCTGTACCGATAGTCGATAAAAAACTGATCGTCGTCCTGAAGGAGTGACGGAGATTGGTCCCAGCCGGCAATGGACCGAGTGGAGTGTCACCAGCTGACATCCCACTTGTTGACAACAGGGGGAAGTAGGTCGAAAAGATTCCGACTTCCGTTTGTTCGTCAAGAATTCCCGCAGGCCAGACCCAGTTGGGCCTAAACAATCCAGCGCAGAGGCTCTTTTGGATCGCGCATAGGACGATGTCCTGCTCCTTTTATCCCCGCAGAGGGGATTAGTACTGAATAGTGTTTCAGTTCTAGCTTCGTCACAAAGTGCGAGCTTAGCGTCTGACGAACTGGAGAGCGGAGCACGCTGTGGTGCTTTACCCGCTATGCTGCTGCGAAGGCGATTAGCCTTGGATAGTATTTTGGCTGTAGCTTCGCGGCGATGAACCCTGTGCGTACGCTGTGGTACAGTAGATTTGCTTATGAGAACGAGGTTGGCGCAAGGTGTTGCTGCTGTTGAACTGGGCGACGGTATGATTGCCGTCGTGACTTCGCGGCTGGCAGCATTGTTGGAGCAGACAGGCATCTTGCCTTTTTCTTCACGAGAGAGGCGCAGTTTTGGCGTAGCTACGCCTGAGGCTTCGGCCAGAGACTTCTGTTTAGGCCTCCACATCCGCTTTGGCAGAGGATACTTAGGTTCGCAAGGAACCTGATTAGCCACACGCGAGGTTGAAGGGTGTTGGCAGAATTCTGCTCCTGGTTTCTATTCTGAAACCTTAGCCGTGGAGACCTTCCTATGCTTCCGTGCATAAAGCATTAGACCACCCTCAGAGAGGACTTCTTCAAATCTTCCTTGTCGAATTGAACGACCAGGTTCTTGAAAGTGAAGGACTTGGACTGCAGGCGTGCTTCCTTGTTGCTCCAGAGAACCGCAGTAGGTTCGCAGAGAACATTTTCTGTCTCCGCAGAGACTTTCCTTGAAGAATTAGCCAGAGAGGCTCTGGCTGCACCGGTTTTTCTGAATTCAAAGTTAGACCCGAAGGTCTGTTCGTCACATTGCGACACTTGATTCTCGGCAGTGGAGAATGAATTCCCCAGCGGAGTCGCCATCTTGTTTTCCATTGATTTGCAAAGGAGAAAACTTACAATAAAAGTTGAGGAGCTAAATTACAAGTATTCTTAAAAAGATTACAAGTAGATCTCCTCAGAGATTCTGGAGAAGTGTGCCGATAGGAGTCTGGTCAGCGCGCGACCACTTTGTCCCTTTGACGATGCGAGCGATGAGATTCCCTTCTCGCCTGGTTCGGGGAATCAGAGAATAGAGGGTTGGTAGAACCCTTTTGCTACTTCTCAAAACCGCCTTCAATTAGGAATTCCTTCTCGCCTGGTTCCGGAGATTCCTTGAGAAGAAGGTATTAGGGTATCAGCACCCTGATTAGAGAAGTAATTCTCTAAAAAGTCTCTGAATTCAAGGACGCACGGTGCGTTGTGAAGAAGTCTCTGCTTGTGGAGTCTTCGTTTGCGCCTATGCCTGATCTCTACTTCTGGAGGTCCTTTCGCGCTCCCCTCCTCCTTGTGCCCCTGGTGGGCTATTTATAGGGAGAGCAAGGGTATAATCGTCCCTTGAAAATATAGAAATAGATTGAATCAAATCTGTTTAAATCTGGAAAGTAGCCTTGCTGCGAGGTTAGGATCAGCTTCTGCGAAGCTAGAAATGGCAGGTCAGTTGATTCTCTTGATCTGTTTTGATCTTTTCCATATCGTTGGAGGATTTCCCCTGATCTTCTTACTCGTTTTAGAAGAGTCAAGAGATTGTGGCAATCAACTGCCAAATTTGATCTCAGATTTGATCTTGATGGATTTGATCTTGATCCCAATTAGATCTGATCTCATCTGGAGATTTGATTGGTCAAAGGTTGACCATAACAGACCAGCAGCGGCGCTGCCCGCTTTGAACTCACAGCGGAGCTGGAGGCAGTATCTGGCGAAGTCAGAAGAAGGCTTCTTCTGCGGAGCTAGATGTCATCTATTGCGAAGCTACCATATACCCTTTCTACGCAGTTGCATGTGGCTTCAGGCGAAGCTGACTCTCTCTGCAGAGTCACGCTTCAGCAGTTCAGGCGAAGCTATAAGTTAGCTTCCTGGCAGAGCTTTGAATGGCTTCAAGGCGAAGTTGGATGATCTTAGCCTCTCAGGCGAGGCTATCCCTTTGGGCTCATGTGATGCTAAGTGGTAGCATCCTAGACCTGCTGAGGTCTGTTTAGAGGCAATCCGGCTTACCGTCTGCTTGATGGATCAGTGGAGTCCAGGTTGCTTCCTTGTCCCTCGGAGATGGGTGAAAACTGGTCGTCAGCTTGTCTGTCACTCGTCTTTTGTAAATGTCAACAAGTTTAGACATTGTTCGGGCCAGTAAGAATCTTGTCTTTTTTAAGTGTCAACAGTGAAACACTAGGTCTAATAAATATCTTATCTAAGTACTCCTGCAGCTGCTTCTTCAATTCTGCTAGCTCCACTGGTGCCATCCGATACGGTGCTTTAGAGATTGGGGTCGTACTTGGAATAACTTCAATGGCAAACTCCACGTCTCGATCTGGCGGAAGTCCTGATAAATCTTCTGGGAACATGTCAAGGAATTCTTCCACTATTGGTATCGGCTCCTCCTGAGACTCGAAAGTGGCATAATTCCCTTGTTGTTGCTGCTTGGCCGCCTTCGATTCCCCAACAAACTGGAACTCTGGCTAGTGCGGAATTCTGAATATCACACTCTTGCTTCGATAATCAATCATCGCATGATATTTGCTAAGCCATGTCATGCCTAAGATCACGTCATATCCACTAGTGTCTATCACAAACATGTCTACACTTAACTTTCCCCCCAGACTTTTACAGGACACGATTTACATACTCTATTAGTGGTTATGATCCCATTCCCAGTACTAATCTCTCACTGAGTGTCTATGTCATCATAGTGTATAGAATGCATCTTGACAAATCTAGTGGATATGTAGCAATGCGAAGCTCCAGAATCAAATAGCCATATAACTGGAAAAGATTGAACCAGAATGGTACCTGCTACCACCTCCTCTTATGCCTCCGCCTGTTCTGCGGTGAAATTAAAAGCATGGCCTCTCCCATGTCCTGCTCCGGTCCTCTCTGAGCCTGTTCGAACAACTAACGCTGTGGGGAAAGCGGAGTACCTCTACCTACAGGTGTAAGATTTTTCTTTACTCTAGGTGCTAGAAGGGTGGGAAAGGTGCTCCTTTGTCCTTTAATCGGGCAGTCTGCTAGCTGATGATCTCCGGATCCACAAGCGAGGTATTGACCATTAGCCCACCTGCAATTCTTCCGTAAATGTCCCATCCTCTGGCAGAAGTCACATATCATGGTTGATGGGGGAGAAGCGATCGGGTGTCTACTCGTTGGGGCTACACTGAATCTGGTTGGAGGTCCCCTAGTAACCTGATCGAGAGGTCGTTTCAGTGGCCTTGCCTGCAACTTACTCTTGTTCTCTTTCTCCATTACCTGCTCCAAGCCGCGAGCAGCACTAAGGACCTGAGAGTAAGTCCCCAGTTGTTGTGTGACCAGGAACTTTTGAATGTCCAGTCTCAAGCCCTGCTGAAATCGGTTGGCCCGGTCTTCTTCATCTGCCATCATATATGGAGCAAACCGGCTCAACCTTAGAAACTCCGCGGCATACTCATCTACTGAACGACTCCCCTATCGTAGATTGTTGAATTGCTGCTCCATCTCCCTCCTAGCAGTCTTTGAAAAAAATCGCTCGTAAAAGCTCTCAGTGAACTTCTCCCAAGGGGACCGGTTTCTCCAACCGTTCTTCCTCAGCAATCCACAAGTCCGAGCCACGTCGATCAGTTGGATCTTGATCACCTCCACTTGATCATCCTTAGGAACACAAGCCGCATTCAAGAGATTGGTCATATCAACTAACCATTATTCTGCATCCAACGGTTTTTCAGTCCCGGCAAAGGTTGCTGGTTGTAACCTCCTGAAGTCTGAAACATTCCCAAACTTTGGCTCTCGAGGTGCAATCGCTTTCTCCATAGCAACCGTGGTTGTCTGTTGTACCACTATCAGACCATCTCTCATGAGTGTCGTCTGTTGTTGATGTGACTCTATCATGTCACGAAGCATACCCATCAGATCAGTTGCCTCATCACGAGGACCAACCCAGGAGGATGAAGGACGTCGAGCCATTACTCTGAAGATTAAAGTAACATCTATGAATTGCATTAATAAATAAACACCTTATACTTGTAGCTGGAATATAAAATTCTTGTATTGTCGGTAAGAGCCGGCTATACCTTAGGATAAAATAATAAAAACATGGCTCTGATACCAAGAAAATCCTGTCACGCCCCGCTAACCATAATACACGATTTCGGGAACACGACGAGAGCCGACGACGTATTATTATTAATACGCTAAGCCTCAGTACAAGAAAGTTCAATACACTAAAGTTATTACATATTCTAGCTTTACTACTCAAGTACAAAATATCACAAAAGTCTATATTATTATATTAAGAAAAACAAAATGCATAAAACATAAGATCCTGACAAATTAAAACTGGATGAAACACTAGCCCTGAAGTTCTGCCACGTGCTCGAAGTACTCCTGGTCCTGAGGTGCTTCTGAACCTGGATCTGAGCAAGCAAACTCAAGGTCGTCAATAAGGCGATCTAGTGAGTGGTAAAAAAAAAGGGAGGATGCAATAACATGTACATATATAGAACTCAAGACATTGCTAATATCATAACATGCATACAGTGAAAGATATGAAATAAATATGCATGAGTGTGATATATGGTAACAGTTAAATATTTACATGCTTACTATATTTATATACTGTAATGTTTCATCAGATGTATATTGTTGAATATTGTTATTTGAAATTGATAGATGGAGACGGATTCTGTGCTTTAGGTGGATCCCGTATATACCTGGGACCACGGCCCCAGATTCCTGGCGCTGAACCAGGCCCATACCGCTAGGTACTCAGTAACAGTAACAGTAGTAATATCAGATGGATGTCAGTCATCCCCGGGAATCCTGTAGTGGAACCTTCATTTCGGTTGCGCAACCTATATCTTAGGTCCACCCAAAATACCGATACCGTCTCCTTTATCAATTTTCCCACCCAGTGAAAGTATTTATATGTCAGTGTTACCTAAATAACTGGACTCAATCAATATCAATGTGTATATCCAAGTATACATGGCAATAGTATTTTTTCCAGTAATTTCGGTAAAACAAATTCTTTAATGTCATGTGATATACATGCATAACCATTCAAATATCATAACTTAATCCAATTTAATATTCAAGATGATTTATCTAATTTTTTGGAATTTTTTTGTATAATTATTTTAATCCATTTCTCAAAAAACATTTAACAATTTCACAATATTTTTTTCAAAATTTATAATTATTCATCTACAACATATAAAATGTTATATACAGGATATAAATAAATATTACAGAGCATAAACATCTCACTAAAATTATTTCATGAACATTACAATTTTCTAACTATTTTACATGCTTGAAATTCTAAATTAACAATTAAACAATTTCCTTTAAATAAATAAATGATCAATTACAAACTTTTCAGTGGTAAAATGTACTCATGCAGAAATAGTTAAAAAAACACTCACCTAAATCGTCACGGATCTGGATATAGAATTTGCAAATTAACTCGATAAAATACATTCAATTTAAATAATAATTATAAGAAATATTTAGTCTTGGAGTTATTCTAAGTGATATGACCACAAAAATAATTTTACAGAGTCACATTTCAATTTCTGATTTTACAGAAATTTTCTAGAATTTTTCTGATTTTCTTGATTTTTTCTGAATTAATTTAAGTGCAAAAAACAATTAATAATTCTTAACGGGTCTGTTGCTACAGTATTGGGTCTGGTTTAAGTTTGGGTTGGGTCTGCTACAGTATTATTGCTACAGTTAAAATGTCTAAATTTTATTTTTGTTTTATTTCTTTTTTTACTCTTCTTTATCTTTTCTTTTTCTGATTTTTTTTTTTAATACAGGGGTGGGTTCTGGTCTGTAACAGACCCGAACCCGGGTCTGTTAAAACAGACTCGGGCCTGGCCAGACCCGGGTCTAGCTAGGGCCGCTCTCGGCCTGGCCGAGAGAGCAGTGGCTCTCTTTATTCTTTCTTTTTTTTTTGGCTTAAATAAAATTATAAAAATAAATAAAAATCATGATAATTAAGGGTCATGTTTAAGGAGTCCTACAAAATTTTATTGGGATTTTTTTCCTACGTTTACATGGTAAAATGAAAGCTACTAATCAACGTACATAATCTGTTCGACGAAATGTCTAAATGAAAATAAAATCTCTTAGTTAGAGATTTACTTACCGGAAACGCTTCCCCTCAGTCTGAAAAGTCTCCTCCAGGTCCAACAAGGCTCTGATCTACTTCTAGTTGGGTTGAAGAGGTGATATGAGAGGAGAATAAATAGAGAGCAGGGTATTCTCTTCTATGTTTTTTTTTCCCCTCTAGGATTTTGGTAAAGAGAAAATGAATATATAATTTCCTCACCTGTTAACTCACCCTAAAATTCGTGCCTTAAGGTCAGGGGAAGTTGTAGAGAGTGGAGACAAGTGGGAGAGAATATGGAGGAGAAGTTAGAGAGAGTGAGAGAAAATGGGGCAGGTGAAGTTGTTGTAGTGGGGGTTAAAATAAATCAAATATAAGAGTAGACATCACAATTAGTGTGGCCTTGTGGTTAAGTCATTGGGCTCTTGGGCATGGGTGCTTGGGTTCAAAGCTTGGCCTTAGTAAAAATATTGTATATTTATTTTCATTTTAATTTTAACTGATAAGCCATCTTACATGGGTTTGGCCTAAACCCAATTCATTTCTATTCATTTTTTTTAAACAATTGTTAACAACTTTAATACTCTAATATAAAATTTATAAATAGTATTTGTTACGGTATTAGTGAACATGGGTATTACATATTCCTAAACTCAACTTGGAAGAAATTTATAAGTATGAGATTTATGTTGAGGCCAAGTTCGCGAAAATTCATTAACTTAATTGATCGAAATACAGAACCGTTAGGGTTAATTCATAGCGATTTATGTGACTTGAAGTTTTCACCAACTAAAGGCAGGAAAAAGTATTTTATTACTTTTATTGATGCCTGTACAAAGCTTGGCCTTAGTAAAAATATTGTATATTTTATTTTCATTTTAATTTTAACTGATAAGCCATCTTACATGGGTTTGGCCTAAACCCAATTCATTTCTATTCATTTTTTTTAAACAATTGTTAACAACTTTAATACTCTAATATAAATTTATAAATAGTATTTGTTACGGTATTAGTGAACATGGGTATTACATATTCCTAAACTCAACTTGGAAGAAATTTTATAAGTATGAGATTTAGTTGAGGCCAAGTTCGCGAAAATTCATTTAACTTAATTGATCGAAATACAGAACCGTTAGGGTTAATTCATAGCGATTTATGTGACTTGAAGTTTTCACCAACTAAAGGCAGGAAAAAGTATTTTATTACTTTTATTGATGCCTGTACAAGATATTGTTATGTGTATCTTCTAAACAGTAAAGATGAGGCAATGAATATGTTTATAACATATAAGTTGAAGTTGAGAATCAACTCAACAAGAATATTAAGATTCTAAAATCCGATCGAGGTGGTGAGTATGAATCAAATGATTTTAGTGAGTTATGTGCTAAATTTGGTATAATCTAACAAACTACAACACCATATACTCCTCAGCAAAATAGAATTGCTGAACAGAAGAACAGAACTTTGAAGGAGATGGTCAATTCCATGCTCGTAAGTTCTGAATCTCTACAGAACTTATGGGGGAAAGCTCTGTTAACTACAAATTATATTCTAAACAGAATACCCATAAGAAACTTGACCTTATATAATTTAAGTTATGGCATGGAAGGAACCTTCCTCCCATTACCTCAAAATGTGGGAGTACCTGCAAAGGTACTAGCATCATTACCTAAAAAGACTAAGTTGGGAGACAGAATTATGGACTGCATTACTCATAGGCTATGTCTTGAATAGTAGTGCCTATAGATTTCTGGTTCATAAATCAGAAATACCAGATATACATGTAAATATGATTATCCAATCTAGAGATGTTGTGTTCTGTGAAGACATCTTTTCATACAAACGGGAAACAGAAAATACTTCTGAGAAAAGAACACATGAGATGGCATTCAGAGATGAAAGCCCTAAAGGAACCGATTGTTAATGCGAAAATTGAACCAAGAAGAGGTCAGAGATCTAGAATCTCAAAATCTTTTAATTCAGATTTCATAGCATATGCTATTGAAAGCGAGCCTCAAACATTTAAAGAGGCTATGTTACTCCAGAAGCACAAATGTAGAAAAGAAGTTATAAATAGCGAAATAGAATCCATACTAAGTAATCATACCTGGGAATTGGCAAATTTGCCTCCTGGCAGTAACAATTGGGAGTAAGTGGATTTCAAAAGAAAATTAAAACCCGATGGATCTATCAATAAGTACAAGGTTAGATTAGTAGCCAAGAGTTATCGACAAAAGGAAGAATTTGACTACTTCAATACTTATTCACCAGTAACAGAATAACCTCCATTCAGATATTAATTACAATTGTAATATTTCATAACTTACATATCCATCAAATGGATGTCAAGACTGCATTCTTAAATGGTGAATTAAATGAAAAAATATATATGAAGCAACCTGAAGGATTTATAGTCAAGGGCCAAGAACACAAGTGTGTAAATTAGTAAAATCCTTATACGGTCTAAAGCAGGCTCCAAAATAATGGCATGAGAAATTCGATAGTATCATAATCAAAGATGAATTCACTATCAATGAATGTGATAAGTGTTTATACTAAAAAAGTTGAAAATGCATGTATCATTGTTTGTCTTTATGTAGACGACATGTTGATACTTGGGACTAATATTGAAATATTAAGTCCACTAAAAAGAATTGTTGGCCCGGGGCTTTCCTCTCTAGTTTTGATGATGATTAACTCATGTAGTTATGTTTACTAATAATCTTGTGATTTTAGTTTCAGATCTTGTAACAAGATATTAGTTGGTGATTGCTTCAAAAGAGGAGTTTGGAAGCCTCACTTGGTGATTCTCGAGCCCGACCGTCAAGATCATTCATAGCCATGCTCGTTGGATCACGGTGTTGGACCGAGTCGACTTGAAGATGAAGATCGTCAAGAAGACTTAGGTATCCATAGTTTAGTGTGTTAGATCCATTTGTAAAGCTTAAATAGTTGATATGCTCAAGTGCACAACACACACAAGATTTATGTTTTGGATTTGGTTTTCATGAATAGTTGATCAAAACAAGTTACTTTATTTTTATGTATATTAGATGTGTTCTATATACATACATGCTTACATGACTTATACAAACTTAGTTGACATACCTATTCATGTAGTTTTATGTTTTGTATTTTAACAAAACATATTTTTGGAATTAAAGACAAAACCATGATATATATATGTTTCATGTATATTGGACTTATGTCCATATGCATCATGCTTCAATGAGTTTAAATATCATGTTTTATATTTCAATGAGTTTTAGGAAAAATCAGATTTCCTATTGAAAAATCTAAGTTGATAAAATATAGTTTGGTTTTTGATAAAAAATGATAAGATACAAAAATAGTTCAAATTGCTTGATATTTGAGTTGAAACTTTTATTACATGTTTATATATCAATGCAAAATGTTAAAACTATTTTTGGGGATTTTAGAAGAGTTAAAAGAATTTTTAGAAATATTTTAACATGTTTTTCTGACCCAATTTCTGACCCAGAACAATGGCTGACAGTCCAGGTCGGTCGACCGCACGGTCGACCGAACCAAGGGCCGGTCGACCCAGCGGTCGACCGACGTGCACAGCCTTGTGCACGTCTGGCAGACACATGGGCCGGTCGACCGGGCGGTCGACCGGATTTCCCCAACGGTCATATTTATGACCGTTGGCGGTCGACTGGCCGGTCGACCGCCAACCTGTCAGGCTGACAGATCAGCCTAACGGCTAGTTTCTTGGGGAGCCTATATATACCCCATTTCTTGGGGGTTTTAGAAAAGATTTTTAGAGCCAAAATTCTCTGATATACAAGTGTTTTAAATAAGTTTTCAAAAGAGTTTAAGTGCTAAAAAGGATTCATCTTATTGTTTTAGGTTTTTGGAAAATTCAAAGGAAATAGAATTTTGGGAGATTTGTGTTGTTCTTCATTTCCATTATCTTCAAGAGTTCCCAAGATTATTTCTTTGAGTTTTTGTTTTCCAAACACCTAGTTTTTCACACTTGAGCTATCTTCTATCCTATTCTATTAGGATCATTTGTTTGTGGAAAAAGGAAGTGTTTGTGGTTGAAAGAAACCACTTGTTGTAAACACCCTTGCTTTTGTCGTATCCCTCTTTGGTAGAGGATGATCGGATGATGGTTTGCTCCCTCTTTGGTAGAGGTTGAGTTGGTTGTTGTTTGCTCCCTCTAGTGAGAGGTGGAGTTGGTGTTTGTAACCCTCTTCGGTAGAGGTGTTGGCTGTGTTTGGCTACGGGCCTACCCCTCGGTTGTGAGGCGGTGTTTGAGAGAGGAGTTCGGTACTCCCTGTTGGTAAAAATCCTCCTCAGTGGAGGTTCCCTCGGTGGGAGTCCTCGGTGGACAAGATAGTGGATTAGAAATCCTTCTCGGTAAAGGCGGGGACGTAGAGCTAGGGCTCGAACCTCGGAACATATCATTGTGTTTGCGTTTTATCCATTGTCTCTCTAACTCTCTCTTTTATTTGTGCAAAGCATCATTCATTCATTCATATCTTATTGCTTGCATTTGTGCCTTGCATTATTTCATATTGTTCATCTTTATATTCTTGGCTTGTATTTGTGCACCTCACTTATACTTAACCACAAGAGCTTCATATAGCACCTCAACCCTTATCTAGGGGAATCAAGAGGAGTTAGTCCAGAGCCCTTCACGGGGAATTCGGACACTTGTTGGTTGTATTAAGTGTGTTGCAAAATAGTTTTTAGCGTCCGCATTTAGTTTCTACATTAGCCATATCACTATTCACCCCCCCTCTAGGTGATTTCAATTGGTATCAGAGCCTACGCTCCTGATACTTAGGTTTAACAACTAGGAGTGAGATCCTTGTTACTAATCTATCATTTGCATTTGCAATATTTGTTTGCACACATATAGTTTACATCCATGGACTTCATGACCCCACCTATGTTTGACCCTTCCAACATTGTTGTTGGAAGACTAAGATTTCGTTTACCTACAAGCCCTAGGATATAAGGTTCACCTTGCCATTACCAAGGAATCCTACCTAGTGATAGCAATCATGTAGGGGCCAATGCACAAGCCTTAAGGCCATTAGAAGCACGCTTTTAAAAGATTATCTTATACATGTTCTAATCTTGATTCCGCCTTTGCAGTGTGGAACAAGTTGACAATCACAACCACCTCCAAGCTTTAATTGCAAATCCAACAAGAGGAAGAATCTAGTGGAGATGAATCCGAGCCACAACAATGCTATACGGTCTAAGGGAATGACTCCCTTGAGGTACAATCGGAATCTCAACTAGATAATGATGATGCTAGTCTTCATGTAATGATTTGTTGATGCCCATGCCTTGAATGAAGAACTTTCAATAGTTTGTGAAAAAATTGATTGAAAAATACAACATTTTGAAAAAGAAGACTTTGCTTTAACTAAAGAAAATAAAAAATTGTCTTCTAAACTTGACATGGTTTTGCAAGAGAAGGTTGAGGTCTATAATGAAAGGGTTTCATGAGATCTCAACTTAATCTTGCACTAAAAGAAATTAATTTTTTAAAAATAAAAATGATTGTGATAATGGTTTGAAAAATAATGAGGTTTTATCTTCAAAAGTAGATTCCATTTTAAGAGATAACAATATTTTGAAAAATGAAATTGATTTATCTCAAAAGAATTAGAAATTTGTTTAAATAAAAATAAATCTTTGAAAAATGATATTGTTTCTCATGTTTGCCATGCTAGGGTAGTTTCACCTAGATCACCCCTTGCATGCTCCACTTCTTCTACAATTCAAAATGATATAAATTTTTTAAAGAAAAATATGGATTGTTTGGGCTCCACTTTGAGCCATTGTGTTTCTAGTCATTCACGTTTGAAATCTTTGTTTCGAAAGAAACAAGTTCCATCTTTTCATGCACACCCCCACGGCATACACATGCTCCTCACGGACACCATCATCACATGTATGCTCATGTGTACACTTGTACACATTGTGGACGTAAGGGCCACCTTGCTAAATTTTGCTATGATAGAATAAATGTTTCAAATTAGTAAATAATTTTGTTGGGTTAGAGAAGGTACTAACCCCCATGGACCCAATAAGATATGGGTACCAAAGATCACCCCTAGTGTTTTTCATGTAGGTGTGGGCTCTCGCATGACGTGAGAGTTGAGGTACCTTGGAGTGGATGCGTTCCGTACTTAAAGGAAACATTTCGATGCATCACTTTCAAGGGATGTTTGGTGGGAGGACCACCTTGTTTGGAGATCTAGAGAGGTGCCTTCATCGGTTTTGGTATTGATCTCTAACTCC